>VYZS01105992.1:12190-27845 GCA_013400695.1 Neodrepanis coruscans | reverse complement strand
GCATCACCCCCTTGCCAAGTAAAAAGGCCCTTTCAGCACTCTTCAGGTTGTGGATTGATGGGAAGGCCTTGCATAGCCTACCACAGAATCACAGCATTGCTGTTAGACCTTTAAGATCATCAATTCCAGCCATTAACCCAGCATGTCAAGGCCACCACTAAACCATGTCTCTAACAGTCCCTATATGGCTTTTCAATGCCTCCAGTGATGGTGACTCAATCATTTTCCTTGGCAGCCTGTTTCAGCGGTTGTGAAGATATGTTCCCTAAAACCGAATCTAAACCTCCCCTGGTATAGCTTGAGGCTGTTTCCTCTTGTCCTATCATTATTGCAAAGAAATGAACACTTCCTTACTACAATTCATGTACTCTGAAAGAGCAGAGAAGTTTGCAGCTTTGCAGTTGCTACAAATGTCAGGATTTTGCAGTCCTTTCCAACCTACGGTCATATTCAATCANCCTCCAGTGATGGTGACTCAATCATTTTCCTTGGCAGCCTGTTTCAGCGGTTGTGAAGATATGTTCCCTAAAACCGAATCTAAACCTCCCCTGGTATAGCTTGAGGCTGTTTCCTCTTGTCCTATCATTATTGCAAAGAAATGAACACTTCCTTACTACAATTCATGTACTCTGAAAGAGCAGAGAAGTTTGCAGCTTTGCAGTTGCTACAAATGTCAGGATTTTGCAGTCCTTTCCAACCTACGGGCATATTCAATCAATTAGGGCCCAGAAGGGAAACAAACCCTCTGTTATTGGTTTCTACCATACTTTCAACATTTTCTTAATAATACACACACCATGAACATCTCTGTTTGCTCAGCTTTCAGCCCAACACCAGCGAGAAGATTAAATGTGAGAACAGAGCTAAAGGGAACAATCTTCTCTGAGGACTAAGTCAGGTTGCAAGTATATCTGTGCATGCTCAGTTACATGCTGTATCTATATGGGGCACTTAATCTCAATTTCCGGTGGATAAAACTAGAGGACACAGTACATTTTTACAGGGTGCTTATACTTGTGGCTTATTCCAGTGACAGAAAGGCCTAAAACCAGGCTGAAGTAAAACCTGGATGTCCTTTTTTGTTGTTCAGAGCATGTAGGCTACCTCAACCACAGGCACAAGATGAGGCCTGAGACTGGAAGAGTGACACGGTACACTGAACATAAAAAATTAGGCAGCATGTCAGAAGAAATGGGAACACAGGTGAAATTTTGGAGAGAGTTGTGAAGAGCAATGCAAATGTACATAACACACATCAGTCCCATATGGCAAAAGAGAGGGAGGCAACATAGATGCTGCAAGAGAAGCACACCAAAACAAGAACAGCTGGATAGGCAGGAGTCTGGTGCACATACTCCTGAAAAACAGCAAGGAAAGGAAAAAAGTAAGTTGAAAAGTCTTAGTTTTCCTTTGGGTTTGTTCAGCTGAGACACGCACGTGAAGACCTACAGACCCCTATCTCTGATCTAACCCTTCAACACTGTCTGAACAGCAATCTGTACAATGCAGGCAGGTGTACTTAAGTGCCAGTAGGGATGAACAACCACAGGGAGCAGTTCTGTGGAAGCATCAGGAGACTCACAAGCCCATTACTAATACTACAGAAGGCAAAGACTGAAGACCTCCAAAAAGCGACTCATTAGCAAAGACTGGAGACCTCTAAAAACTGACTAATTAGCAATCTAAACAGGACAGAAAAAGCCCAAAACCCCTTCAATTTTAAGATGAAGATTATATCCTGAATTAAGCCAGATGTATTCCTACAGGAAGGATCATGTACAATTTTAATTATGTATGCATATGTATCTTTGTTGTTCCTAATCAAATAAGATCCTTTAGCAAATAACTGTTCAACGTCACTTCCTCTTTTATGCTATTAGATGATTTGGAAGGCGAATTGGAAAAAAAAATTAAAAGACGGCATGGTTTTGGAGAGGGGTCAGACTTGAAAATGTACAAGTGGGCTTAAATACATGCAAAAACATATTAAGAAACGTACTTCTTACTTTTAATGCAAAAGTGCAACGCATAATTTTATCTCCCCTGTTGCTGGCTCAAGTGTTTTTCTTGCTTTGCAACCTGATGTTTGTAAATCTCGTATTATCTCTTTCTAAAAGGAAACTTTAATTATCAACAAATAAAACTAATCAACCAAGTGAGAAATAATGTATCTGAAACACTGTTGACAAAACGCAGCCTACTAAAACATCAGCATGGGTGAAAGAGCTTGCCAAGCACTTTGGTTTTGATCTAGGTGACAAATGATGTCTGTGTCCCCAAAACTTTCGATTAGGAACCTAAGACGTGTTTAAAGTCAATCTTTGTTCCTAGCTTTGCACCCTGACAGTCATGTATGTATTTCTGAAAATGTTCCAGTTTGGAGCCCTACTCTTACCCAAGCTTTGGAGACCATCATGTTCTATATTTTAAATCCATCTTCACTACCCTGAGTCACCCACTCTCCCACCAATATGAATAAACAACATGTTTGAAAGTGTGTGCAACTTGTACTTGCAGCTCTAAACTGTTTCCTGTTTAAGAACTTTAATGTTTTCTTTTGATATCATAAAACAATTAGTGCCAATATAATGCTTGGGTGCCCGAGGAGATAAGAGGAAAAAAAAAATCTGACATTCTAGAGTAAAAACCAAGACAAAACAGATCTTTAAAAATGATTAACATTCAGGTATTTGTAAGTGTTAAGGACAGAAAGCACCATTAGAATCATGAAATGATAACTGAAAATGTTCTTCTGTATGCTATTGACGGAAGAGTATCCAGTGTTCAATTTTTTTATCCAGTATTCAATTTTGCCACACTACATCATTTAGAGTAAAACATCCTGTCGTGATTCAAAGAACCAAAACTACCAAGAAACACTTCATGTCTATACCTTTTTAACATGTTTCTAAAGCCTCCTTTCCCACTTCTATTCTCAAAGACACAGTTTCCTTTCCTGCTTCCATTTTCTTTAGTCCTCAAATTTCTCCATAAAAAGTGGATTTATTTGTTGGACACTATTTTCAATTTAGATTTTAGAAGAGAAATTTGAGATTCTCAACAATCA
Source organism: Neodrepanis coruscans (assembly GCA_013400695.1). Lineage (NCBI taxonomy): Eukaryota > Metazoa > Chordata > Aves > Passeriformes > Philepittidae > Neodrepanis > Neodrepanis coruscans. The sequence continues at coordinate 24,778 of VYZS01105992.1, read as the reverse complement.
ATTGTTTTTAAAAGTACAACAAACAGACTTCTCTCAAAATGATATAGTCTTCATTTTCCTGCCAAAACTAATCTGCTGTGCTTGTTACTGCTTTGAAACCAATGGTAGAAATAATAGGGATTTTTAAGTCCAGGCAACACAAAGCCAAATACTTCTTGTCGGTCTGCATATCCAGAAATGGTGTAATGCTTTGGTAATGGAGAAAAGAGAACTTTAAAGCAGTCTGTTAGACAGCAAAAGTACACCTTTACCATACTCTGAAAGGCCTAGGTCTTGAATTACTGGTAAAAGGGTGAATGATTTACAAGCTCAGTCAATTCACTCCGCAATGAAACTGCTCACAGCTAGAGAGGAGATGGAAAGAAAGAGGCAGATAAGATCTTGGCTACAAGTCCTCAAATGAAAAAAAAATCCTTACAGCATCTCAACTAAATCTAAATCTGAACCTCTCCTCCTCTTCTTCTGCAAAACGTCTTTATCAAGTTACAGCTGCCAGCACTCTACCTCCAACTACATGCTCCCATCTCTAACACTCCACTTCCAGATACTCCACCACTCCTCTGATCTCTCTGCAAACAGCCACAGCATCTGGCTCCATTGGGGATCTTCCAGTTAAAATATACTCTAAACAATTTAACAGTTTGTGGAAATCTGGGAAACATTTGGACTGCTTTCCTTAAAAACCTAGCTGGCTTAAATGCTTCAGGATTTTCTCTGCCTCTTCCTTCCTTAGTGTGCAGACCTAAAAAGCTGGATAGCGGAATGCCTTTTTGAGGATCTCCATCTCCCTTCTGTTAAAATAAACTTGGAAACAACCAGCAAGGGACTGCTGCAAAGGGCACTGAAAGGAAGCTGCTGTGAGAACAAATTTGGCATGCCCATGTGTTAATGACTATGTACTGCCTTCGATAGCTTAAAGGGGACTCTTGGACAGTTCAGCTACTGTTCAATAGCTTAAACATATGGTTGTGCTAAACTGCTGAATTAGCTCACATTGAACTGCAGAATTAACACACCCAGCACTCCTTTCTGTAAGCAAAGAGAATGAAACCGGCTTTAACTCAACTCTGAAATCACACTTAATCCAAAGAAAATCAGCATTACATTAAAAAGATGAGCTGTATGGATTCAGCAGCCCCAGGAACCCTGTGCTATAAAAGCCAAAGCAAACGCAGGGAAGAAACCTGTCTTTCTCCTTAGTCCATGCAAAAAAAAGGAGTCTTGCTCAACCCCCAACTGGAAAACTTACCTGTTTCTCCTGTAAGACGCAGAAAAAAAAATAAATATAACACAGCAAACTGAAGAAAGCAGACTGAAAGATGCATCACCTAAATCAGGAAACTAGGTTTTTTCTAGAAAACTGTGATCATCATTCTTTCAGCCAACTGTATTTCCTTCGCCAACTGTACAGCACTACTGCTCTGCTGTATCTGCTTGAAGAGCAATTAATTTAGTTACATCTTTACCTCCTCCTATTTTGCAAAGCAAGTGCTCCCCCAGCTCCCTCTCCAATACATTACACACCTGCCCATCTCCACTGGAAAATCACTGCTAGACATGCTTCATCTGTTCAAGTGGGAACTGTGCCCCCATACGCAGAGCAAGGGGGTGCACGGCTGCAGAGGCAGAAACCAGCTGTGCAGAGGAAGCCCAGCAAAGAGGAATATGGGTGGGAGCTGCTGGGCCGCTCTGCAGTTGGGAGGTGATGGCAATGGGGAAAGCAGAGCCACAACAGGGACACCTGCCACAGGACTCTGCTCCTGCTTGCCAAGTTGTGAGGGATGGTTTTATACCAGCACCACATCACTCAGTTTGGTTCAGGTCACCTTCCTCAAGGTCTGGTCTTGGAAATACTGCTGCAGAGGACAAATGTGAGTGTTATTTTCTTAAAAAGCCTTACTTGGCTTCTGCGCATCATCTTCAAAGTGGTGCTCATCAAAGCCACCATTAGCCTTGATAAGAGCTCTCACTCAGTAAATTGAAAATACCTCCAGGATCTGGAGACTGTGGCTCCAGACTCGGCTTTGAGCTCCGCTATAGCTTTAAACCAACAATTCTCAAAATTATTTCAAAATATCTTTCTTTAAAAAGCACACCGATGATCAGGAGGCACAACAAGGACATGGCTAGGTTTTGAGGCAAGCCCGAAAGCTAAGATTTGATTTTGCATTTGAAAAATGTAATTTATAAACTAACTTTACCTTTGCTTTGAAGAAAAAAACCAACATAATCTTACTAGTTCAGAACATTATCTTTGAACACTCCCTAGAGAGCTTAAGAAATAAACTTAGCTCCACGCACTTCTGAGCTCTCCAACATTAGTATTCTCCTTTTAATCAGAGATTTTCAGAGAGTTCATGTTTTTTGTGAACACGAAGAAACCCACCCAGACTTTGTGAAGCTATACCTATTGTTATCAAATAAAAAATCCCAACGTTTTGATTTTAGATTTGGCTGGTATGACACATTCCAAAACCAGTTAATGGCTGAAGCACAAACATTGTCTAGCTTTCTGAACAGGAAGCTGGATAACTGGGTTTTCTGTAAGATCTGTGTGAAAGCAGACTCCATTCATGTGTAATTTGGTTGACTATGTCCTCCACAGAAAAAAAAAAGAGTCTCAAAAGAAGTTTCACGACCATTGTGTTTTAAACTTGCTCTGCAAAGTTTTTCTTATTTACACCTAAGGCTGCAATTTTTAAAAAAATACAAATATATACAAGAAGAAACGCTCCACATAAGTGTCACTGGTTTGTCATTAACTCCCATAGAACTGAATTTGTTAGTCAGTAGTCCAAATACAATATAACGTGAAAGCATTATTACTAAAAAAAGTATCAGTTTTCAAAAAACTTCTACAACTTTTAATTCAGTGTGCATATATTTATCACATGGCAGTGTAAACCAGTGTATCTCACTGTAATGAATCTGACTGGGATGGGCTGAACCTAGCCCACACTGTCTAGGAGGGTGTTGGTAACCCATTCACATGCTGGCTGCTGTGGAGCAGCACCCACACAGCACCAAGGCTGTCTCTCCAACAGGCCCATTGGGCACCAGTAAAGTATGCTTCCCATAAAGTGGCTGGCGATCCATCACCTATCTGATGGGAAGTAGAGAATAAATCTATGTTTGTGCTTTGCTTCCACACACAACTTCTGCTTTCTTTCACTAAACTGCCTTTAATTCCACCCATGATATTTTCTATATTATTTTTTATCACTGCCCTGATGAGAAGGGACAGTGAGAGAGCAGCTGGGTGAGTAGCAGCTCGCCAAAGTTAACAGACCACACACCAAAATGCTAAAATATTTGTAACTTTATAAAAAGTTACCTTGGTATTAGAGATACTTAGAGATTTTGGGAAAGTTGTGACATTTGACAGCTTTGAAGCTGGTGGACAGCTTATGTGAGAGATCACTTTTTAAGTTCTAGCTCCAGAGGATCTGAAGACACTCTTGAGAAAAGAACCGGAAAACAGAATGATTTAAAGGGAAATAAACCGCTCTAGCAAATATTTAATTCTCAAAATGCAGAGAACAGTCAAGCAATCACTCAGAAAGGTAAGAAGCCTAACAGTTTTTTTTTCCCAAATAGATGCTTCTGTATCATGTAATTTCTGCAATAATTTTTGGACTACTTGCTCTTCTGCAACACACCCTTTAATTTAATATCTCCACAAGATTCTGGAGAATTGAAACATCCTTCACTGCAGAAGAAAATGAAATAAAAACTACCTACCAGGTAATTCTTTACTGTTTGCAAAATGTGTATCCAGAGCTGCAAACATTTAGTGGTAAGTGGAGAGAAGAAAACTCTCTCTGCTAGCATGTTTCTCCAGCTGTACAGAGCCTCAAGACTTCTACGGCAATTCAGCATTTCAGGCCAAGTAGTTCCCACTTTAGAGATTACAGGATCTCCTCAGCTAAACAAGACAGATACTACTTACTGTATTCTTTTCTGCATTTGGCTTGGCAGAGGCAGAACACAAACTATTTGTATGCCCTTCATAATTTTGGAAAATCTGCCATCCTGAAGAAAGAAGGAAACTTCTTTTTCACAACAGGAAAAATGCCAACTTATGCAAAATGCTATTATAATTAATTTAAAATTCCTCTCCACTTTACAAGCTAAGAGAATAATTCAACATAATTTCTTCTCAAGTGCAAATTCTATTAATAACTGCATGAAAACTAGGTTTACAAAAGGGACCAGCAGCACACTGCTTTATAATGCAGAAAGGGTAATGAAAAATAGTAATATAAGAAAAAATGCCAAACAACAAACAACATAGTCTTGTGCATTGAAACAACCTGCCTTTACAACAAGTGTTCTGTTATACCATACCCCATGTAACACACAAAATAAACAACTTTTTGCAATGAAATATTAACAACCTGAATGGGATATCTCCCTTTGCACATATTCCATGACAGACAGTACTGGAATGCTATCTGCTGCAAACCAGATCAAAGCAGTTTTAGAAACTGAATTCTATTGATGAACAGACTGCACCATCTGCTTCTACTAATATACATTAGAGAACGTGTATTTTCCATAGCTGCATATTTACTCTGTTACTAGAAGACTACAAGACAAACAGGTATAGCTTAGCTACAGAATGACTGAAAAGCATCATCATTTGAGAATGTCAAGGGTATAAACAAAAAAGTAGTTAGATTAACAAAGTCTGTGCAATGAAGTAATGAACCAAAATTAGGCAAAAGAAAATTTAAGCAACACACTGGGACACTAACAGTGATTGCAGCGATGAAAAAAATACAAATGCAAAAAGGGTAAATGTAATAAAGTTTCTTACTAACATCATGCAGAAAAAAAGAGGAATAATCTTCCAACTGAAACCTAAGTAGAGCTGGCTGGAAATCTGGATTTTTATTATATGCTTTTTGTGTTTTCAAGAAAACAAACTCAAACCAACCCACTCCCCCCAAAAAAACCCAAAACCACAATCAACTCACCCTCCCCCAAAAAAACCAAAACCAGCCAACCAAAAAACCCCAAAACAAAACCCACTTAAATCAGGAGTTAAGCCAATATTCTAAGTTTTCATGGAACAAAGATCCTTCAAAATTTTGTTTTGGAAACTCAAACATCATGTTCCCAAAACAAAATATGCTTTCCACGTATCTTCAGCAGCTGCTGACTGAAATTAATGCAATTTCTGCCATTTCACAACTGCCATTTCCATGGCTTGCTGTGGTGACAAAGATGACACAAATCACCTCAGACTCCAGCCCAAGGGCTGCTGGAGCATCTGCAGCGCCTTCTCTTTGGCAGTCCAGCCACATGAGCTGCTTGGGAACACCAGAGCTCTCCACTCCCAAGCCAGGTGGCTTCCCACACAATCCACCAGCAGTACCAGCCAGATGACTTTGGAACAGCTGACATCTCACAGACTAGACCATTTCTTATAAGCAGATGAAAAGTCAGGGTGACACATTAGTATGACCTTTTGTGACACAGTGATAAACCAGCATCACAAAAATAAACTTCAGATAAATACCTGAGAAGCCAGTGTGAGATTCCACCATTATTATTCTATGCATCCTCAGTAATAAGGACAATTATTTCCAGGCCACCAATTAACGAAACAGTATTTCATTAAAAAATGGTGGTCTTCTATTCTTTGAAAGAACCGTAAAAGAAATAAGAACTACTGCCCTAGTGGAAATGCACAGAGGTATGGAACAAGTTAGGTTCTAAGGAAATAGAGTAGGGCTCTTCAGGGCTGAAAACGTAAAAAAAAAAAAAAAAAAAGACATGAAAGCATGATTGTCCTGCAGACAATCTTAAATTCAGACATTAAACATGTCATATGCATCAAATATAACATCACAAGACAAGCACAACATGCTGGATTTAGCAGGGAAACTGAAGAGAAAAATGGAGTCCATCATTCCCTTGAGCAGAGGGAAGCACTGAGTCATGGCCCTCCATCACGTATCAAAAGAGAGAAGTTGCAGAGTCTCCCCTTTGTAACTCAGCACAGCTCCGTGCAGGTCTGAAGATTTGGGTGTGATAAACACTCACTCCTGCTCAATGAAATTGAGACTACAAAAAGAGAAAACACATCAGACACTGCCGTGATATTGTCTCACTCACTTGAAATGATAGTCCTGAGAAATGTTAATTACTGGGTGAGTAATTGTATTTCATAAACAGCTACAGTAAATAAGAAAAAAAAATTAATGTCACTCTAAACATGTGTAGATTTAACTAGCTTCTACTCAAAGGCACCTCTTAGCAGAAGGATGGGATCCAATGTAAGGACACAAAGGCATACATTCTTCAAATCCTATTGCTAGAAATAAGTGCAAGAAGTAAAAGAAAAACTTAAAGGAAGACCTTCTGAGTTGAATAAGCATTATTTCAAAACTAAGGCCTTTGTCTTCAGAGTCCTGGGGCAGGGAGGGGAGAAACATCTCATATGACCCACACAGACAAAGGAAGATAGATTAATCCATTTTTTGCCTGAAGCTGGGAAGTGACCATGCCATAGAATTTCTGCTGGGACATGTAAAAGAACACCATCAATCCAATCGGCAAAGCTGGGCTACTCAGCTTCTTAATACATGTATTTCCCTACTTGAAAACACAGCGTAAAATTGACCATCCAAAATGCAAAGCCTTTCATGACCCTTGGATACAGGCATATTACAGGAAGTATTAACCAGTCCCGCTGACCCATGCTATGAGCACAAGAATAAACACAGAAGTACCACTCCGGAATAATGTGCAGCTAAATAGTGAAGCCAAAAACAGTCAGAAGAAGAAAAAAGTGAAGCTGGACAATGAAACTGCAGAGCAACTCAATTACCTCAAGATGGACATACATGACAAAGCTGGGTATTTAAAACCATGATAGAAAAGTATTACAAGAACTAAAAGAGAGTTAAAAAAACAGCTTAGCAGTTACTCTATTTATTTAGGATGAAGTATCATGGTCATGATCTGATGAGGACAGCCTCAAGCTGGGAACCCTATGCATCCATACAGACATTCAGATAGGCCCATCTCCTAAAGCTAGAGCAAATGAAGAATGAAAATGTAGACAGAAAAACAAACATAGACAGAAAACTGGGAGGTTTTCAGAAGAGGTTTTTAAATAGCTGAGAAGTCAGAATTACATAAATGAATATTTCTTCAAAAAGAAATAAAAGCACAACAGGGAAGAAAAAAAGATAACCAAAAAATAGAAAAGAGAGGCCCATGAACAGCCTTCCTAAGATTTTCTGTAATTTTCTGTACTTCACAAAGGAGATTAGGGACATCAGATAAGATTTTTTCTGTATACTTGGGGTTCTTGGATAAACAGATCCATTTGTAGGTGGAGATAGTGAAGTTGCTATTGCACTGCAAACTTCTTGTGGGCTGGGGGGAAGGGGGTGTCTTTTAAAACTTTTTTTCATCTTTTTCTGGGAGAGTGAAGCAGACGAACCAGCTGCATCCCAACCCACTGTGGCGTGGCAGGGGTCAGTGGCGGAGATGGTGCCACTCCTGTGTGTTCTGTGGCCCTGCCAGGCGCAGAACACCGTGGGCAGAGATGGCACCGCTCCCACCTGCTCCCCTGCAGCCTGACTGGGCGCGGAGCACGGCAGGGCCATTGCGGGGTTGGTTTGGCCTGGCCCAGCCTGCGCTCGCTGCCGTGGTGTTGCTGAGCTGGGACGTGGCCGAGAGCAGCAGCAGCACTGGATGTGGCTCGGCTTGCCAGTGCTTCGCAGCCCAGTGGGCTCCCACTGATTTCCCCCACCTGTGCAGGGCCTCCACAGCCCCGCCAGGTGTGCCAAGGCCCCTGCTGAGTGCACCACAGCTTGGAGCATCCGCGTGGTTTCCCCAGCCACTGCAGTGTGTGGGAGTGAGCAACGCCCACATGACTGGAAGCAGCGGCGGTGATGCGCGGAGCGGGGGCAGCCCTGGGCTAGCACCATGGCATGGGATGGGCTCGTGGTAATGGGCGCAGCGGCTGCTCCAGCCACCCCACTCCAGAAGCAGTCCCTGCGGTGCTGGCGGAGAGGTGGGCGGCAGCCCCTCCCATAGTGGCTGGTGAGTGTCCCCACGGACAGTGCCACTGGTGCCTCCGGGCCCCTGGGTCCCCACAGCACTGGCAGAGAGGTGGCAGCAGCTCATTCTGACAGCGGGTGTTGCCCTGAGCATTTCTGGCGGCAAATGCTGCCACATTTGCCTCATGGTGAGGTCCGGAGAGGGGGCGGCGCCCAGTGCCATGTGACACCAAGTCAGGCTGCTGACCAATGAAGAAGTGGCACACACCAGAAAGGGAGTACGATAACAAACGAGAAGAGACACCATATAAAATCGGCAGAAATGGAAGTTGGTTCTCTCTCTCGGCATGGGCAGCAGCACACCATGACCACAGCTTGAGCAGAGGACCACGTGGCTCCACACAGCAGAGAAAGCAGCATGGTACCTCTTCCCCTTGGGTCCCCTGGGGGTTTCCTTTCACTCTTTCTTAATTTTCCAGCAGCTCCAGAGTGGAACCATGCTGCATCACCTTCCCAGCTCTGTCCACGTGGCGGCACTCTTTCCTCCCCCTCTACAGCCCAGAAGCTGGCCCAGCGCAGCAAAGGGGTTACTTCTTTTTGTGGTTATCATTGTTGGGTTACTGGCTTTTAGTGGTTTACACACCTTTAGCCCATATATTCAATAAATTCTTTCGTTGTTGTCTTCTCTATTACACCTCTCATCTTTTAGTAATGTCCCCTAGTGTCCAAACCAGGACAAATCTCCAGCCAGAAGTCAAACTAGGGCATCCTTGAGGCTATTTCAGTGAGGAACTGTTGATGGCATCAAGTATTTCTTTCTTGTAATCTTGAGAGGGTATTTTGTGGATTTTTTGGAAGTGGGTTTTTTTGTTTGTTTTGTGTTTGTGGTTTCTTTCCTTCATGCCCAGAGCTTAATTTTCCTTGAAGATAGGCTACTAGCTACTTGGTTTGAGTAATTTACTTTGTCTCACAGAGCTGTTTCGAAAAAGCTCCTATCTACTGCAGCAAGAGGCTGCACCTGAACACGAATCATCTTGTCAGTTGGCTTTTAAATCTTCTAAAATGGACTTTTTTCCCCTTCTTTATTAATATTGCAATGACCGGGAAGTACTTCAGCATCTTGCCAAACAAAATCAAAGCAAAACATTATTTTTTTAAAAGGAAGATGCTTATACTCTGAATGAAACTACTGATTTATCTTAATAGAAGGCAAAAATGCAGAGTGCACTAATTACCTGGCTCCTGAGAGCTTACAGCAGATGACCCCTTTTAGCCTCAATTCCTTTCATATGGGACTTCCAATCTACACTCAAAACTGAAGACAAAGACAGGTTCAATTTATTTTATTCTGACACTAACTGAGTCCAGAGCACTTGCTTGTGTTCATAGCGATTAATAAGGAGAAGAGATGCAACTGTGAAGCCAGTGTGAGAAGCCAAATTATCCAAAGAGCACGTCGGACACAAAACAACACAATCATTTTGAAGGCAGTGTTGCAGAATGGGTGGTCTCCACCTTTCATCTCATTTCAGAGGAAAAAACTCACTATTACAGCAGTATCTTCTTTAATTACATAGTAGACCAGACCAGAACAAAAAGAAAAAAGAAAAAGCAAACCAAATATTATATGACTACAAAATATAGCTAACACATGGGATTCTGCACCACCATTAAAGGGATGGATTTAGCAGCTGCTACATGCAATGGAAGTCTTCCTCCTTCATTTGACAAGACTTAGGGATCAGGCCCTAAAAGCTCCTACTATTTATTTGGTGTAGCATGTCATGAATTCACAACATTGTTTGATTTCTGCCTTTTACATTTTGCTCAATAAATGTCTTGTGCATCAGTCACTTTTCATATGGAGAAATACACCAAAAGGCCCACAAAAACCTCAAAACTGACCACATACAAGATGTTTCCCTTACTTCCAAAAAGGACACCAGTCATTCTCAACTTAGTAACTGAGTTTGTGCTCTTTCTTTTTAGCAAGTTTCAGACATCTGTATCAAGTATTACTTCTATTTTGCACTCACCACATTTCCTAAATCCTAGACTTAAACTCTAGGTTTATTCTTTTATTAAAATAGTGGCATATGTGACATGTGAGCACATATGCTTGTAAATCCTCTATATCTTCTCTGGATGATACATAGGATACTTGTGCTTCACTCATTAGTTTCTCAAATGGATGTGCCCATAATCTTCAAATTACTTCATGCATAATTAGGCACTTCCTCATTTTCATTACTCATGTTTATCTCTGCAATATTTACACAGCACCAATCATACAGCTGCCCCTATACAGACTGGAACATATCACTAACTACATACATTTCATTTGGTTCTATTCGTCTGCAAGTGAGGATATGGTTTTCAAGGGCCTTGTTCCAGGCTCATCACCCAGATGTTCAGGGACCAAGCAGTCCCTGAGGTGTATAAACTTGGAATTTACTGGCCCTTTCAGAGAAATAAAACCACAAATAAAGTATGTCTGTCATTTTATTTCCTAGCTTGTGTATCTACAGCTAAAACATAAGAGCTCGGATTCACTAAAGCTGATAATGCTTTACTTGCAATGCCTTACATAACACTTTGAAGCATTTTTAAAAATTATATTAAAAGAAATAGCAAAACAGTAGATCAGTTTATGATTTGCTTGCTCTCTTCTCATCATTCATTGAGATGAATGACTATGCCCTGTCTGGAACAAGCAGTTGCTTTTTAAGCAGCCTTCACAAATCTTACTTTCCTTCACACGGCTGAAGTGCCAGTCTATAAACAGAAGACAAAAATAAAATCCTATGTACTTCCAAAAAACCTTATCCTGTCATCCATTTAGACAGTTTCTAGACTTCCATAAGTTATGCTTAGGTAATTGAATCATGTGAAATACCTCTTTCAGTTGTGTAATGTACATTTATAAACATGAAGTAGGGTATAATAGAAAACAACTTCTTAGATTTTTAAGAGCCTATAAAGCAATTAAACCAAATAACTATGTTCTGCCAAATTTTGTTACATTAAGTACAGGCTATGCAGCAACTAATATATTTTATTGAATATACAAAACTACAGCTCATTTTCCAGCAGCATTGGTTCTTACGCATGCCCAGGAACAAAAAGCAGTACTACCACTACAGCTAACATATCATTTACTAGCCTAGCAGTTCACTTATATACAGCTTAATGAAATAATAATAACAAAAAATTAAATGCCATATAATAAACATCCTTCACAGACTACAAACTAATATTCAAGTGACATTCAAATTTACTTTTTTATTTTAAAAGCAATAAAAGAATGTATTAATTGATAATTCTTTCTGTACCACACCAGGCATATCAGGACAGAGAAGAGAGAAAAAATATCTGTGTATTATTCTAACAAAATGTCTCAAATCTGGAAGAACTATTTGCTAACTTTGTCCTTGCTAAGATACCACAGACTGTAGGAAGCACTTTGTCCCCCTACAGTTTATACTATATCAAATATTTGTCTTCTAATATAATAATTAGGTAAAAAGAGTTAAAAGAAGAAATAGCAATAAAACCAGCTTTAATAACCTACTCCAACTGGGTGATTTAGGCATCAGTTTATAAAACCTACACCATTACTCCTACTCTAATATGCAGCATCATAACTAAATTGTAGGTGTTTCTTTCCAAGTTGCCCTGAGTATCTCTCATGGTTGGTGTCACAGCAATAAAGTCTATTTCATTTCAGTTTACATTTGTGGTATACAGACAGAGAAAAAGGGTTTAGCTGCAGAGCTAGAAATTAAAACAGATGCTTAAATTCTGCTACAATTTAATAGGAAATATTCATATGATTCAGTTTCACAGCATGTGTGAGTATAAATCCTCAAGAGATTTAATTAGGTGTATTTTATCATAAATTGCATTCCCATAGACATATGCTGCTCCTGCATCATGCTGATAATAAAGACAAACTGACACTTAAGGGCACATCTGAAGGGTGGTTTTCTGGTGATATTAGGTACAGCAAGAGAATTAAAAAAACAGCACTGAATAAAAGTATCAGTGGTTTTCCCAGCTGCTTATTGACTTGAAAGGCAGTTTGTTTTATACAGTACAAACAGATTAATCTCATGAAGTTATACATTTTGTCAATGTATAAAATATATCTTTGGCTTCCAATACTATAAACACTGCATAGGGAAAAATTCTGTTTGCTGCACCTATAGTTGTGTTTTATGAGAGCCTACAAAAACACTCACTTGCTTTGAAAAATCACAATTTTGATCAATTAACCTCTTGTTAACTCAGTGATCATTTATGCAATATAGCAATTTCTTAATGCTCGAAGTATTTTGACCAGTTTCACACTTTCAGGACGTAGCATTTATTCCCTGCATTTTACTTAAGAGAAAGTCTACTTGATTTTCATTTTTGTTAAAAAGTTCTTTGTCAACATGTGCCACCAACTGCAGCACAGTTAAATGATCTTGATTTTTCTAAGCAGTTCTCAAAGTCAGAACCCACTGTCTGAGTCGAAATTAGAATTCAAAATAAAGAGATGATGTGAAATTTAATTTGAAAATTT
>VYZS01105989.1:11724-77334 GCA_013400695.1 Neodrepanis coruscans | reverse complement strand
AAAAAAAAAAAAAGAGAGAGAAAACCAGAAAAACCTAATTGAAGGAATGAATTAAAAAGATGACCCCGGAAAACGCGGCAGCCTTTTTATTTGATGAGGAATCAAGTTCACAGTGTCAGCAGAGGTGCTGCGATTCACTCTTTTATTTGTTTCCTGGCAATAAGAACATTCCTTTTTAGTCTGATATCATCCTCTCATCTTCTCCCTCCCTCTTTCTATCCTTCTCTTCCTCGTCTCGCATCCTTTTTCCTTCCTCCCTTTTTTCTCTCTCTCTCCCCCCCCTCGCCCTTTTTTCTCTTTGCTTGCCAGTTCAGGCATTCTCACATACATTACCCCTTCCTTTCATCTCCAGAATGACCTGAAATGACCTTTTGCCTGGCACTAGACGTGACTTAACTGATAATAGCAGATACTTGGGGGCCTCAAGCGGTGGCTTGTCTCGGCACGTAGAGGGAGGGGAAGGGGGAAGGAAAAAAAAAAATCCTATTTTTCTTCCTAGGGAAAGCATGGGCTTCTCTTTGTAGCCGCATTTCCTGCAAGGTAGCAATTAATGACACTTTGTGCCGCTTATTGCCCGCCAGATAAAATCCTTCCAAAGCTTTGCTGGGAGTGTCGAACCCAAAGCTGTTGCAGAGCGAGGGAGGGGGGAGAGAAATCTGTCTGCAAGTGGTTAAAATGTCCACACCATCATCCCGATGCCACTGGCTACTTGTGCTCTGCATTGCGTCTTCCCTGCCTTTGTGCTCCCGCCTCAGCCAAATACTTGTTGGAACAGCACAAATGTCCTTCTGTCTCCAATAATCGACACTTTTAGGTGACTAATCTGGGCAAAAGGTTATTATTTGGCTTCTTAATGTCCCTCGAAGCCGTGGCGGGGAAGATAAGATTGCAGGCAGAGCCGCTGGGGCTGTGATTTTTTAATTTTCACTATTTATTTGGATACTCGGTGAGGCTGGGTGAGTTACCACAGCAACGACTCTGAGTCTTGAACATGAAAGGGCTCTTATTGTGCCATGTGGTGCCTCAGAGATACAGAGAAAGAAGGAGGCGGGGAGCAGAATTCCTCTTTAGAGAAACAATAGCCAGACATTATGTGAACTTTTGGGGCTTTATTATAAAGTTTGAAAGGGGGGGGGAAGGAGCTACAACAGTCCGCGGTGAAAAAAATGTGCTGACTTAGAGAACTTTGTGAGGAGAGGTGTATATGTTTATAGAAATATTAATTAATGAGCTGTGAAATAAAAGCTTGATGTATATACATGTATTTAGTGCTTTTCTCTGGCAGATCATTTAGCCAGTGGGGCTGTTGGACTGCCCAGGCAGATCAGAGCTCAGGGTCAGAACCCAAGATAGGAGTTGTTTTTTTGTCTTTTTTTTTTTTTTTAAATTTAATTTTATTTTTTGAACTTTGTTCTGCCCTTTCTTTCGAGAGAAAGGAAAAGGGGTGGGTGTTAAAATGTCAAGAAAGGTACCACAGTGCAGTCTGGCTTTCATTGTCCAAAAGAAGGGAGAGACTGGAACTGCAGACAATGGGCAAACGTGGATAATGGGGTTACCAAAGGATGCAGAGCAGGAATACAGGAATGGCTGCTTGGGGAAGCAACTTAGGGAGCTCATTAGTTCAGATTTTCCACTGCCTTGACCAGATCCAGTCTGGCACTGAACAGGGGGACCCTCCAGTGTCCCAGAAGGGTTGGTTTGCTCCAGTCCTGAGCTGGTCCCTCACCTGTATTTGGATTTACCCTGTGCTGCTGTGGGGCCAGTTCAGGGTGTTCCTGCTCCGTGGCACAGTCAAATGAGCCCCTTGTACAAAACCAGGAGTGACTGTGTGCAAATGTATCCCCAAATATTCAGGTCTTGGTCTAAGCTGTAGCCCCCAGGTAGGGTGGCATCGTTCTGTTTGAGTGAAACCCCTCTGTTTTCTCCTCCTGTGCACAGTGCACTGCAGAACTCGTGAGCTCTGGCACCCTGTCACCTGCTCTAACTCAGAGATAACCCATTTCCCTCCCAAACACCCACTTGCAAATCAAGTCACATTGTTTTCTCCCACGTGTTCCCTCCAGCTCCAGGCAGGGCCAGGATTTGGGGTGAGGAAGAGAGATTGGAATCTGTGACTGGGGAGCAGAGATGGAGCTGCTCAAGGTGACACCTCAGCAGCTTCCTCTGCTGTCTCAGCTCACAGCTTTTGCTTAGCACGAGTTGGCAGTGGGATGTTAAAAATGTGTTGTGGTTTTCCAGGTCATGTTGGTGCTGGACAATCCCCAAAACTCCTTGTGCAACTCAACCATATCCATCCCATGCTTGGATAACATTTATTTCCAGTGCTGGTGCAGCTTGCCCTGAAATTTGTGTAGTTTCCACACTTCAGTCATCCCAAGTGAACAAAGGTCTTGGAGTTCCCCTAAAATTTCACAGAAATCTCACTATTGACAAAGGAAAAGGGAGTCAGGGGTTTCCCTGCAAGGTAGAATCACTCCAGGAATTCTAAACAAACTTGTCCAGTGCTCCCCATTCCTCTCTGCCTGGTGAGATGCAAATCTTAGTGTGTTAATTGTCAGTAAAATGAACATCAGACATAAAGGTATAAAAAGAAATCTGAGTTAATTTTATGGGAGTATCCATCTCTCTGTGGAGTCTTTGAGTCCAAAGTGCTTAAACTCATCATCTTGTTGCACGTTTGGACATGTTTTGTGTAGACATTGAATATTTGCTGTCCTGGAGTATTTTTGTACCAAAATTGCTTTTCCCCCACCATTTTAGTTCATGTAGTTCAGAAACTGGAAATTTTGAATATTACTGTATAACTACTTGGGATTACTTTCTCTCTCCAGTAAAAGTTCAAACTCTTTTCTTAATTAATAACTTGAGTTTCCAGCTCTTCCTTTTACAAGACTATCACTAAATTGAGTGAAGTGGATTAAATGACTGTTGCAGGTGAAGGACAAGGCAAATCATAGTTTAGTGCAGGCAAATCATGGTTTATTGCTTGAAAAGCATGACTGCCTGAAGTGATGATGATTGTATATTCCTAAGGATGTGCAAGTGTCAGCTGTCTAAATGTCTCCAGTATCATAAAAGATTTCTGGTTTCTTTCATACACAGGATGCCTGGGAATTAGGCTGAGATCTGTCAGGAGAATATTGGCAAGAAACCTTCCTCTAATTCTCAAACTACACGTGAGTGTGAGATTAAAGAAAAAAAAAAAACAACCTTGGGTTAAATCTCTAATCTCTTTATCAATAAGAGAAAACGATGCAGGGGAAAAGTGACGTGTGTTTGCCTTTGATGACTGGTGTGGCTGGAACTCCACATGAAGTAATTCCATGATGGATCTGTGCCTGGAATTCCAGTGCCAGTGGGCTCTGCTGAGAGTTTGGGGTTCAAAGTCTCTTAATAATGCAAGGAAGAGCCACAAAACCAGAGCACCTGCACTGCCAAGGTTTCCCCTGTGCCTCCCCAGTGCCCATTACACAGATACTGTCTGGACTCAGAAGTTTAACTGACTGTTCCTTATGTCACTTGCACTTTAAATATGTTGTCATCACCTTTGCCTTCCCTGCTTTCCTTGTGGTTAAACTCAAGGTCACCCAAATCCCTGAGGCTGCTGCCTTCCTTCTTTTGGCACAGGCTCCTCTGAGCACCTGCAGTCAGACAAGAGGTAACATTAAACACAGAGTGGGTGTGAGGCCATGGCAATGACTGTGGTAGTCTTTGCTCCAAAAAAACTCCCAGTCTGGTTTTAATTTTGTATTTGCAGGGTGTCTCTCACAGTAGGATAACAGACACTGTGGAACAGGAGTAATAGCAGCATATAGTACAGAAATTGCACATATGTCAGGAATTGTTATAAGCAATAAATGGACCTGATAAACTCTTTAGTACTAAATAGATGTGGGGATGTGGCACTTGGGGATGTGGTTTAGTGGTGGGCTTGGCAGAGCTGGCTTTGAGGGTTGGGTTTGATGATCTTGGAGGGCTTTTTCAACCTAAATGATTCTATGATTTAATATAGAGCTGCTTCTATATTTATAAAATGTACCAGTCATGTATGAACTCATCCATGGAGCTTTATGTTCTGAACAGAAAAGGGAAAGAGCAGAGTGTCCCAGCAAACTGACAGGAGCCCAACACTCAAAGGATCCTCCCTGTCTACCCAAGGCAAAGCCACAAAAAACCTGCTGCTCACTTCTCTTCTGACATGGACAGGAACCCCCTCCATACTCTGGGAGACATGGAAACTCCTTTCATATCAGACACCAAACAGTTGTTTCCTCTTTAATCAGTTGCTTAACTCCTGCATGTTAACAACACCAACAAAAAGTGATTTAGATAAGCTTGGGCTATTAGGAAATCTTTGTAGAAACTGTGGAGTACATCAAGCCTGTGGAAATGGCTGTTAAAAGCATTTATATTGCTCAGTAATTTGAAAATAGAGGACCATGAAAAGGAAATGATGTCCACAGTGAGCTGGATGGTATTTGTGCACCTCAGGAGACTCGAGCTGGAAATTGGAGTGTTACTTAAAGACTTTTGACCCATGAAACTTGTGTCTCCTTCCAAATGGCAGGTGAACAGCACTGTGTAAGTGCTGGCTCTGCCTTGCTAAACTCCCCAGCAGAACTCTGCTTTTGATAGAGAAAAGGCAGGAGAAACCTCAGAACCCTCTGTCTCTTCCCTTCCCACCCGTGTGTCCTTCTCCAAGGGATGCCATGTGGACCCTGTGGGCCTGACTGCTGTTGGAATTTGGGATTCCTGATGATGTTCTCATCCCCCCCACTAATTTCCACGCATAACCTTGAGCACAAAGCTGCAAACCCTCGTGTCTGAGTGGGACTGGAAGCATTTGGGATGTTATTCCTGTGCCCAGGATCTGTGGAATTCAGGAGCTCCCTGATGAACCCCTGCAGTTCCCAGCAAAGTGTTGGAAGGTGGAAGGAGCCTCCTTGGGAGGCAGTTTTTGTCCTCTGGAAGGAATGCAGAGATTTATTCCTGAAATTACCTTTATTTTTTGGGTTAGAGGTTCTTTGCAATCAGAGCCTCTGGTTTGAGTTGAGGTACCTTCAGTGTTTTGGTGGATCAGCAGACAGGTAACAAAGGAAGTGTAACACAGCATCTCCTTGTCCCAGGGAGCAGGAAGGGCAGAGCACCATCAATTACTCCTTCTTTGTTACACTAAAATTGTATCTTAAGGAGCTGGGCTTTTTCTCCTGATGTGTAGCTTAAATTTGTAGGCAGGTTTCATTAATGATTATAATTTAATTGCATAAATTTCTTTCATGCTGGTAAGAGAACAGGCCCCCTGTGTAAGTATCTGAAGCACTCTGGAGTGGTTTTTTTCCTCCTCTCCTGCTCTGGGTATTACGACTTGTTTCTCTCCACATTGTTTGTATGTAATTGTTTGTTTAAATGTCAGAAAAGCTACAAATCCTGCAAACACTTACCACTAGGTGTAGCACTCAATAGCAAGAGTTTTAGTCCTGCTGACTCTTTCACAATTACATATTTATGGCAGAAATACACTTTCAAGTGGTTTCCAAGTAAACACAAGACGAAGTTCTGCTTGCATGAAAGCTTTGTGGAAGTGTGTGTATTTATATATGTATTTATTGCATTTACCTCCAGAACAAATGAAAAGCTTTCACTTTCCCAGGTAGTTACTCCAAGGTCTGTATTGATATGGAGCTGTGGGAATGCACCCAGACACCTTAAAAACTACTAAATCACTAAAAGGGCTGATGAAAATGAAAATGGGTGATGTGCAGTGGTGTGGGGAACAGTTAAAGGGGGGATGTGGCCACATAAAGGGGCAACAGCATT
The DNA here is from genome assembly GCA_013400695.1 of Neodrepanis coruscans. Classification (NCBI taxonomy): domain Eukaryota; kingdom Metazoa; phylum Chordata; class Aves; order Passeriformes; family Philepittidae; genus Neodrepanis; species Neodrepanis coruscans. The sequence continues at coordinate 71,517 of VYZS01105989.1, read as the reverse complement.
TGCAGGACAAGGTATTTTTAAATTCATAGGCCCTAAGACAAACAGCCCATGACACTCACTGTGACCCTGCAAACTACTTAAACAGGATAAGCCAAGTGACCAACAGGCAAAGAAAGGATAAGGGAGATATTAAGAAGAAAGGAGAGTTCTTGGAATAAATCAGCTATCAGGCAGTGGCTTGGAAAGGGAGGGAATGTGTGTTTGATGGGGGGGAAAAATCACTAACAAACAGTAGGTTCTTCAGGTGAAAGTTAAAAATCAATGGGTGCAAGCTAAAGCTGTTTGGGAATGTGTGGATGAAGAAATTTAGATGGAGAAATGTCAATATATCCAAAATGAGAGTGTTCATAGTGTCAGTTTTAATGACGTTTTCCACGAGCTCCTTCAGATGGGATGATAAAGAATGATGCTTTCTTTTTCTCAGTCCTGTCAAATAAAACACTGTTACATTATACCAAGGTTGTTCAAACCAAGGTGTTCACACTTGAAATGTTCCTTCTGGGACCACCTGGCTCAGGGCTACTCAGGGACCCCCCTAAATCACAGCTGCTCCCTGGGGGAAGGGTTTTGACTTTCATATTGTTCCATTCTTTGCCAAATGCTCGAGGAACCCTCAGCAAAGCAACGCCATCCCCTGAGGCAAGTTGTTACATTCCTGGAGAGGTGGAAACCTCAGCAAAAATCTCCTACAAAAATCAAACACTGATATGGTTCTGTTATTGTAAATCTCAAAAACGAAGTGAGAAAATTAAACTGTCACCTTTCCCCCCTCTCTGTGCCCCAGACTGCGGAGAGTTAAACACCATGTTACACACGAGAAATGCAATATAAAATCCAGAGGTAAAGCCCAGCAATCCTCCCAGTGCTGCAAAACTTGCTTTCTAAATGAGTTTCCACTCCTCTCACCTCACTGTGCTCCCCGAGCCCTGTGCATGCTGGCAGTGGAGACTCCTTTTGTTGGGGTGCCAAAGTTGAACTCACCAGCAACGTGAAGTGGAAAAAATGAAATGGCTCCATTTGATTCGTGGTGATGCTGCACATCCTGTGAAGAGCACTTGGACCTGAAATTTAAGGCAGACTGTACTGACTTTTGGCTGAGGGACAGGATTGAGGAGATGGGTATTACTGCCTTTTTTTTTAAAATTATTTCTTGGCTCTGGTGTCGTGCACACAGACAGCTGTCACTCTGCCCTGAGATGTTGATGTCCTGGGAAGTGCTAAAGCTGGAGGTTTGCATTTGCTGAAGTTCTGATTCTGACCAAACACAGAGCAGGGTGTTCAATTTCAGAGGGAATTGGAGCCTTCCAACTTTGCCAAGGTTTCATGGTCAAGGAGACCAGGAAAGCAAAACCCTTGCCTGGGTTGTGTAGGAGCTCTGGTTAGTTTTGGGGTCCAGGCTCATCCCACTGTGACCTCTGCAAGGTCCTGCCTTTTGCCCTGTGCTTTGTGATGCTCCTGCTGGTTGTTGTCTGCTCTGAACTTTCTGTTCAGATATTCCCTGCACTGCTCAAACTGAGGGATCTTTGCCAGACTGGGATCAGGTACCAGCAAATTTATTAATCCAGAAAGGATTGAGAGAAGGTGAGTCCTTTTATCCTGGCAAAAACACATCCAACCCATCCAGCACAATAGAATGGCTTTTAGCTCTTCTTGATCAGAAGGAAAACTCTAAACCTTTCTGCCTTATAGCAGAAATTACTACCAAATCTTTTTTTTTCTCTTCTTTTCTTTTAAAGTATCATGTCTTATTGAAGTTGAGCTGTTTTCAGGTGAGAAATGTAGCACAAATAATGTAGCTCAGCTCCTTGAGAAGAATAGCACTTCAACATCTCTCTACAAGTATTTATCATATGCACCTATGCACACAAAACATTTAGCCTTGAGACAGCTCTCTCCTGTGAGAGAGGAAAAATTAAATTCCCTCAGCTCAACACTGTTGCTTGTGCAGTTTGTCTTTTCTCCTTCAATCAACTTTATTTTTTGCCTGGAATATAAACCTGTAGGTTGTCACAGGGAAATGCCTGCTGTCATTTATTATCCCACACCAAGACACTGAAAAATCGTAATTAATCTAATTTGTGGAATCGAAAAGTATTGCAGGTCAGGGGGGAAACGAGCAGCCCAAGTTTCTGAGCAATGCAAAAGCAGAGTCAGCAAGTGGATGTTGAAGCCCAGCTCCCAATTCCTGTGGAACAGGAGGGGAGGGAGTGCTGACCAAGGTGGACTCAGCCATGACTCAGGTGGTCACGTCCCCTTCACACACCTCACCTCAACTTGAACCACTGGGTTGAAAATGTCTCTGCTGCAAAAACAAAGGTCAGCAGGCACTTCAGTGGGTGCCATGAGAGTGTCCTTGCCTTGCTCCAGCTTTTTATTATTGATGTGTAATTGCAGTTGCCTGGAAAAGGTGGTGTGGAGACCTCGGGGCAGCATTCCAGGGTCTGAAGGAGCTGCAGGGAGCTGGAGAGGGGCTTTTCATCAGGAGCTGAAGTGACAGTAGGAGGGGAATGAGTTCAAACTGGCAGAGGGAATTAAAAGGGGTATTAGGAAAAAATTCTCCCCTGTGAGGGTGGGGAGGCCCTGGCACAGGATGGCCCAGAGAAGCTGTGGCTGCCCCATCCCTGGAAGTGTCCAAGGCCAGGTAGGAGCACCCTGGGATGGTGGAAGGTGTCCCTGCCCATGGCAGGGGGTGGGACTGGATGGATTTTAAGGTCCCTTCCAAACCAAACCATTCTGTGACTGTGATTTATGTAAAACTGAGTTTGAATCCCCTGGAATTTTGTTAAACCTGGAATCTATCTAGATCACCTGCTGCACTCTGGCACCCAAGCCAGCTACTCACATTCATCAAAAATAAATGCAGTAACTCCTCTATTTTGGTAGCTCCTAAAGTTGCAAGAGACATAGTTTGGTAAATTTCTGTACTCAATAATACAGTTTCACTCAGTTTCTTCCCCCTGATTCTGACAACGGGGGTTTGACCAAAGTCAAAGTCTGTTTGACAGGATGTGTTGTGTTCCTGGGATTACCAGCAGGAACAGTCCCAAACTGACAGACCCAGCACAAGAGGCTCCAAGAGTCACCCAAGTTCTACCCCAGCAGCCAGCCCAGAGCCTCTCCTGGGAATGCTGAATGGGAGCAGGAAGGACTGGATGTTTCTCCAGACACTCACAGGCAGAACATGCTTTTCTGCAGTTCCAGCAGAGGCCGAGGAGCCCAATTCCCACTGAAAAACCAAGAGATTTGAGGCTTCTGAGTCACTTAAGTCCTTTTGAAAAGCTTTTCTATAGCCAAGAGCCAACATTAGAGTTCAGAGAAGCAGAAACCCAACCCCACCCTTTACAGCCTTTCTTTAATTTGTCCTTTCCCACTAAGAATTGAAGGATGGATGCACCACTGAGAACAATGAGGAGGAGAGCCAGCAGACAGCATCCCTTGGAAAATCCAGTTCTTTCCCTCTGTTGTGCTTCCAGGGGCCAGGAGGAAGCCTGGACAGGTAGAGCTGAGCTCCCCACGCAGCCCTGCTGGCACAGGCAGCAGTGCCTGCTGCTTGCATATGGTGGAAAAATCAGGATGCATCTCCAATCCCTCCGGGCAGAGAAGATGCTGTAAATAGCATGGCCAAGTTTCAAGCTCTCACAGTACAATGGGAAGCAATCCAGGCTTTTCTGGTGTCAGGGAAGAGAGCAAAAACGCATTTTATGCGTCCTAGGGGGAAAAGAGAGAGGCGAAGCTGTCCCAGCTGGAGTTGTTAGCGCTGGGAGGGGCAGGCATTTGGCTCTCATTAAAAGTGGCAACATCTGAAGTAACAATAGTTCCCTCTCGGGTTTGGTGAACGTGCGTTGGTGGGCTCTGTCCTCACCCCGGGAAGGACTGATGCCACGCCAGCGCCTGTTCCAGCGCTGCGCCTTGGGGCACAGCTTTGCTGGTTAAACAGAATATGTGGGCAGCATCCCAAACCCCAAGTAGTTTCTCTGTCCAAATTGTGCCGCTCCCTGTAGGCTTTTCACTTCCCCAGGCTTTCCCCAGCCCTTGTCCTGACTCATGGATGCCTGAAGGAGACTGTGTTCTCCTCTCCCTGTTGCTGACAGTCCGTCTGGGAGTCACCTAATAACTCCTAGGCATGGCACAGGTCTCTTCTTTCCTGCTCTTTTCAGTCCTGCCCAACTTTTTTTGCTGTTTGAAGGCCCTCAGTGCAGAGCCCAGAGGGTGTTTAAGCACCTAATTCCTGCTCACACTCAGTTTGGAGTTACCTGATGTGTCATCCTGCAGTCCCATCTGTGCAGTCACAGGCAGGACTAACCCCAGTTTAAAATGAAATTACACCCAAAAAAACCCCAAACCATTCCTGTGTCAGAATATATATATAAAAAACAATAAAACCATAACTTTTTCCTCATATATATCTCTCTCATAATATATATAGATAATAGATCATAATCATGTATACATAATTATGTATTTTCTCAGATCTGTAAATCTCTGATATAGATGAGACTATATAATTTTATATATATTACATATTTTTACGTGTATATTAGATATGTAAAATATATATCTGAGAATATACATAACTATATTTGATACATGACTATGCTCCATATGATACATATATATAAATGTATAGAGATGAGCTCGTTTTTGAGGTGCAGACACTGTACCTTTGGCACACTTTGGTTCATCCCCTTCTCACACAACCCACAGAAGAGAAGAGTTTAGTGGCCTTGAATGCCCTGCCTGCTTTTTTCCTCCTTTTCTGCAGCAGCAAACTGGAGGGAGCGTGTTTTCCTCTTGGCCATGGGGCTCGTCTGAGAGCTCGGCCAGCGCTGTGCTAAATAAATCCTCGTGCCAGGCGCTCCTGGGTAATTAGGCATGAAGGGAATCAGCAGTCTGCTCCCCCCTGGTGACTCACAGACGGCGCGTTTGCGATGTGCCTCCAGCTCCCGGGGCTCCTTCCCTGCTGGGGCTCTCCCAAGGAAAATGGGCATCCAGGAGGAGCTGTGGCAGTGGCCTTGGGAGGAGGTGGTTTGTGGCTGGAGGTTGAGGATCTGCAGCAGCTCATGCCAGGAGATGATGGGCAGGAGGAATTGTTCACTCAGAGGGTGGGCAGGCCCTGGCACAGGGTGCCCAGAGAAGCTGTGGCTGCTCCATCCCTGGGAGGGTCCAAGGGCAGGTTGGACACAGCCCTTGGAGAGTGATAAAAGTGGGGTCTTTGCTCGTGGCACAAAGGTGACCTTTAAGGTCCCTTCCAACCCAAAGCACTCTGTGATTCTGTGAATAACTGAGGGACACAAAGGTGTCTAAAATCACCACAACTCTTTACTGAGCACATGTATGTTTAAACCTCGAGTCCATCAGTTCAGAGCTTTCAGACATGAATTAAATGCTCTGTCCACCTGCTTTTGATGTCTCAGTGAACACCTGATAGGTTTAGTTCTTGGCACAGCCAAGAAAAGTGTCAGAGAGATGGTCCAGAGGAGATAAAATTCCAATTTAGCTGCCTCTTAGGAAAGTCCCCTGTTAGGGACTTTCCTGACCAAAGGAAAACTTTGGGATATGAAGTGGAAACATACAAAGGGAAAAGCCTTTTGGTTGGTGCATTTGGGTTTAATTAGCCTGCCATGGCTGCCTCTTCAAATCCACACAAAACTTTCTCTGGGGGTTTCCAAAAATCTCTTCAAGCTCTGTATGGCAGAAATACAGCAGGGCTTGGTTTTGTCAGGTACTTCTGGGATTTTTCCTTTTATGATCTTGAATGAAATCAGGACGACCAGGGATGTGTGGGCAAGGAAAATATTTTTTAAAGAAATGACATCACTTGGTTGCACTTAGGAGCAAAGGACACACGGTGGTTCTGAAATACATTAATGTGAATATATTCCCACTGTGCACTGTCAAAATTTGCAGTCTAAATTGGGTCTGTATTCTAAAGGTCTGGGCCATTAGGAATCCAGAAATTTAATTTCTGCAGTGGGTTTTTTTTTGATGTTCAAATCAGGACCCACAGCCCTGTGAAGTCTGGGTTTACTCAGGTCGTGGTGGAGTTTTAACCTATTTTAAAATTTCGAGTGAAATTCGTTATCTTAGAGGCCTTCGAGTGTAATGTCCCATCCAGTTGTGCTTGTGATGAGTGCTCCTTACTCTGACAATATTGTGGCTTTTGTGATTCCCTGACAATTCCTACACTTGGTGTTTTTCTGAAGGCTGTGATGGGGCAGTCGGGGCCAGCAGAGACTTCACGACAAAAAAAGGCTCCATTTCTACTCCCATTGTGGAGGAGAATTGAGACGTGAGAGCTCACTGTAACCTCCAGGAAAAAATTGGAAAGCTTGAAATATAATGAAAAGCTTTAAAAATAACACATGCAATTTTGCAGAACTGCTTTTCTCCTGCAGCCCCTGCGAGTTTGGGGAGGAGGGGGGGGTTGCAGCTGCACAGGATTCGGGTGTTCAGGCCCAGCAATGGTGTCAATTGTAAATTGAAGTGCCAAAACCAGTCTGGCCTGTGCAGGTCACTGGAGTAGACACAGCTCTTGCCTGAAAGCATTTGTAATCTAAAACCCCGGCACTATTCCCATTGGAGGTAATGACAAAACTCCATGTGATTGCAAACGGAACAGGATTAGACCTTAACTAAATAAAAGGAGCTTTTTTTTAACTTTTTTTTTTTTTCCTTTTCTCTTTTTTTTTTTTTTTTGGTCACCAGATACTCCTTACCTACGACACAAATTCAAATGGCTTTTGTTCAGGAATCCAACAACCGAATTTAGGCCGGGGAAAAAAACTTCTTTCCTCACTTTTTCAAGCAGGTTTGGAAAGACAAGATTTGAAAGAGAATTCCCATCTGTTATTGAAGCATTTAATCATTCTTTAAAAGCCAGGGCAGTTTTATTTTCTCTGGGGAGTGAGTAGCATTAGCTGAGGCATAAAGCAAACTACACCAAGTGTAGAAAAAACTCACCCTGATGTCCTGTTTGACAAACTGACCTGCAGGTCACAACCTGAGTTTATTGATCTGTGGGGCCTTGTCTGGGTGTCGGGCATATTTTCTGGACTTTGGTTTCAGCTGCATTCCTGACTTCTGAAAGAGTAGGGGGTGTGGATTTCTACTAGGAGTAACCACTGGGAAGGAAGTAATGTTCATTAAGTGTGCAGGCAGTGCAGGACTAAGCATGCTCAGTGAAAAAGCTTTTCTCCTTTGCCTGTCAAGCCCTAGGTTTGAACTCATTCCAGAATGCCGGATTTACTTTTCATGAAGAAACAGTACCTGGCTGGGCTGCATTTTTCCTTCCCTCCTCAGAAGACTGGAAACAATATTCTTTTGATGCTCTCAGTAACGTGCCTGCCTGCAAGTGGGAATCTTGCCCTGGAGAAGGAGACAAACTTTGGTACCTGTGAAATGAAGACTCCTTAGGTCAGTAAGAGGCGCAGAGCAACTTTGTGAGCAGCTTTTTTGGCTTTGTAAGCACAGCTTTTGTTCCTGCTCTCCTCTATCCCTTGCCATCTCCAGCTGAGCTGAACTTTTTGCAAAGTTTTAGCAGCTTTCTCCTTGTTCAGCCTCTGTGCTAAGGTAAACTTGCTTTGAGTGAGAGCAGCCTGAGATTGCTGGGAGCTGAGCTCTTAAAGAAAAGTTGAGTTGCTGGTAGCGTGGAGGTTTGTTTTCTTTACTTTTCCTTTTCCTTTCTTCTTTTTAGTGGTTCCTATAAATGCAGTCCTGTGCTTCCAGCCTGTGTTTTAAAAGCCTGTTCCCCCCTTCTCTCCCCGCCCTCTCCCTTAGAGCTGAAAATGAGACTCGTTCTGGAATAATAAACTGTATGTTATCAAGCAAATCTTGTGGCTTGTTCATGTGATTGTTTCCAGCCCCAGCATCGATGGGTTTTTTTTTTTTTTTTGCCTTTTAATACGTTTCCAGTTCTTTCTGGAAAACGAATTTGCAAAACTCCTACAAGAGAGGTGAGAGAAAGCAATTTTACTTGGTAACTTAAATTTTACTTGATGGCTACATTTTGAAGCTTTGGAAATTTTAAAATGCTCTCTACCTTTTGGTTTTAAAAGCATATTTAAAACTCCTGTCTCTCGAGGCTTTAAAATATTCCCATCTTAGAGTGGGGAAGGAGAAGAGTTTTTAGTTTTTTGGAGACTTTGTGCTGCCTAATGGAGATTTTTCTGAACATGGGCCAAATGGTCAAGAAACAAAGTGACCACTGAATAAGAAGCGAAATGGACTCAAATAATTAGAAACAGCCTGTAGTTAATCATTGTTTGAAGTGGGTCGGAAACATTTGGCAGCTTCTTGTGTTAAATTCTGTCCTCTGATAATCTTTGGGATGGTGATTTTGTTTGTCAGAAGTTAGAATGAAAGTTTGCATGTGTGAGGAGTTGATATTTGGATTCTGTGAATTTTAGAAACTCGAGAGAATGGAAGGAATAACTTCAAACGTGCAAAAGTCAAATCTTTGTGCACAAAAGCTTTATATTTCTTACTTGGTTGTTGTAAACTGGAATTTGTCCCATGCAAAGGGGCTCAGGAGGAAAAAAGGGTGGCAGGTTAGTCATGGTTTGTGCTCAGAGCAGCAGAAGTGCAGAATATCTTTGCAAACCACAGGAGTTTTGCTGCAGCTGAAAACTCTGCAGGAAACCCCCCCCCTCAGCACCTCTGCTGTGCCAAGGGGGAGAGCAGAAGGGTTTTGCTGGATCTCCCAGTGGATTCCCACTGGGATTACCTGCCCTGGGGAGCAGCCAGGCCAAGCAGAAGGAAATCTGCAGATTCCCCAAGATGGAGCTCTCTGATCTTTCTGCATTTACCCTCTGAGATCCAAGGAAGTGTTTGATGAGGGAAGGCTGGGAAACCTCTTTGTGTTTTAAGTCCTCTTTGATTGAGGAACCTGGTGGGGATTGTGGTGCTGCAGATGGACACGGTGTGGCCACAGGGGTCTCTCCTCTCTGTGCCTGCCAGACCTCCATTTCCTTCCCTGGGAAATGGGGAGGGTCTTTTCTAAAGGACTTTGCATATTTATAAAAGAAAAAAAAAAAGCCTCGTGTTTTCAGAAAACTGATCAGCCCAGGCTGCAAAACTGCACAGCCTGGTTAGAGTTGGGAATACTGAATTTTGGAGGTCCCCCAGGTCCCCAGATTCCTCTTAGATCCAGTGGAAAGGCAAAGTATTGTCCTTATCCAGGCACAAAAACGTGGCCTCCCCATTGTTCATTTTCAGGTGCCCATAGCAGATGAATCCAGCTTTGTATAAATCACGTGCAAAATAATAATTAGAGGCAGGAAATGTTTTGGGATTAATTCACTTCCCCTCCCAGGGTTGAGATTTTGCAATTTATAGGCTTGCAGAAGTTAGAGGTGGAAAACAGCTCTCAGTCCATGGAGCCCAGACTTTAACAACTCTACCTGTGGTGTGGATTAGTCACATCCATTAAATGAGCATCAGCCAAATTTTGGCCAATAAACCATTTAGTCTCTTGTTCTTCTTTATTTTCATCCTTCTATATGTATATTGTCCATATATTTTTTTTTCTTCCTTCACCTTCCCAGGTATTCCCAAGGCAAGTCTTCTCCTGTTCATTGGTTGGATTTAAATCTTTCTTTATTTTTCAAACAAGAGAGGGGAATTCCATAGTTCCTGGAAAGGCCCAGGTCTTTCTAAGTTTTCATTTACCTGCAGAGTGGAAGAAGCAGTTGCAAACGTGTGTAGCTTCACTTTCTCTCTTTCACTTCTGTGCTGAATCCTGCATTTTTTAATGGGGAAAAACTTACCATGTGTCTCTCCTAAGTTCTGTGTGTGATTTTGCTCTTTGAAATGGAGATGTGTCCTTTGAAATGAGCCCTAATCAATAGGCAGAGGTGAAATTTGAGTGGAGGAAGCAGGTGAGGAGTAGGATGTATCCCAAGGCTGCCTGTGCTGGGATGTGCAGAGCAGGAGCTCTTGGGTTTCTGGAGCAGCTCATCCAGGCAGTTCCTTGTTTCAGGGAAGGCATTTTCTTGAAGATACTGATTGCTCAGAGCATTTTGAGTCTCAGGATGTCAAGACTCATCTGAAACACCCTGGCTGAGTCCCTTGGAAAAGGGAGCCAGCTGGTCCAGCCCCAGATGGGTGTATCTCTAATGGGTCATTCTTGACCTGCAGATGCTAAATGTGATCTGTGCAGATAAAGTGCCCTTGTAATTGTTGGAATGTTCTCCAGAACTGGGCAGGGAAGTGTAGCACAAACAGGGAATGATTTATTTTGGAGAGAGCTGCTCTGGATGACATTGAATCTCTTTGGAGGGAGCACTAATGTCAGAATGCACAACTGTATTTTGTCGTGTCTGGTGTAGAGGTGCAAGGCAAGGGCTGCTACTGGTGCCTCAGGCAGGATTTGAGGGGATCACAGGCAGCAGTGTGCATTATCACCCTGGGCTTTTGTCCTTGAGAAGAACCAAGGAGCAGCAGGGCAAGTCACTGTGGGCTGCTCTGTCTAATGTTTGACCAAGATCATGTGCCTCCAGACACTCTTGGGAACATCTTGAATGTGCCTCTCTGCCCATTTTCCCTGTTCCCAGGANTGACATTGAATCTCTTTGGAGGGAGCACTAATGTCAGAATGCACAACTGTATTTTGTCGTGTCTGGTGTAGAGGTGCAAGGCAAGGGCTGCTACTGGTGCCTCAGGCAGGATTTGAGGGGATCACAGGCAGCAGTGTGCATTATCACCCTGGGCTTTTGTCCTTGAGAAGAACCAAGGAGCAGCAGGGCTGCTCTGTCTAATGTTTGACCAAGATCATGTGCCTCCAGACACTCTTGGGAACATCTTGAATGTGCCTCTCTGCCCATTTTCCCTGTTCCCAGGACAAGCACATGGAAGTAGCTGCAGGGAGTGAGCTGGAAGCCTGTGGTCTGGGTAAAATCATCTTTAAAAGTTCATGATAAAATACTTTCCCTCAAGGTATTGACTTTACTCTGTTTTTTTGCTGAAATCCAGAGAGATGGTGCAGGTATTGCTGCATCATTTGAGACTGTAAGCAAAGAAATCCTTCAGTGCAGCACTGGAATTAATGGTGAATTCCTCCCTTTGTTTTTACAGGTAGCAGTGGAAATGGAAGCAGTTCTTTTTACCATGTTGTACTCCACAAATGTAAGTACAAACACAGTTATTTTGCCATAGGTGGAAGTGTGAGGCTCAGGATCAAAGCACAGTGCCCGTGTCAGTGTCGTGTGGGTTTTAAAAACAAAGCAAACAAACAAAGAGGTCAGGGGAAAGTTACTTATTTGACATTTTCTTGCTGGCTTTGCAGAAAATCAGGGTTCATTTGGATTTAGATCCTGCTGCATTTGGGCCAAAGTTGTCTCTGGAGAAGTCTGGGAGGGACAGAAGAGGAGAAAAGCTTTTAGCTCTATCTACTGACAAACCTCCTGGGTAGCAATTTCAAAAACTCCTGCGGGACTGAGGAGTTTAGCTCCTATTTTTAGAAGTATTGTGAGAGCTTAAACCAGGCTTTAAAGGTTTTGGGAACCTGAAAACACAGGTGGGAACCCTGTGGGATCTGTGAAGAGTCTGCCTCACTCTCAGAGTTAATACTTAACTCACCATAGGGACATTTAGCAAAAACCACTCACCTTCTGCATGAATCTTCATATCTCCATATCCTTATAAATCTTATTTCAGAGCAAGTGGGATTCAGAAATACTAAACCCTAAGTTTAAGGTTCTCAGTGGATGTAAGTGGTTTTAAATACATTATCCATTGCTTTTAAAATCATGAGTGAAAGTAATGAAAGCAACACATTTTTTAGTGTCTGTTGGTGCCTCCTGGACTTGTTTCTGAGTTCACTGAAGTTCAGGGGAATTTTGTTTTATTTGTTTAGGGTATTTTTTTTTTAAGCAACCACTTTAGAGGTTGGAGGGCGCTGCAAAATTTAAGCTGAAGTTTAGTGCAGATTCTGCTCTCTGCAAAAGTTTTTTTAGAGTTGCAACCTGGCCCAGAGTTCAGCATCTGGGTCTCCTTCCCGGGCAGAGCTGCAAAGAAACAGAATTTTCTGCATCAAGATGCAAATTCCCCATAGAAATGGGGCTTTTCTGAGTCTCCTCTGTGTTGCTCTTGGGGTTCAGGTGGTTGAAAAAACGAGCTTTGTGTTCCCAAGGCAGCAGGGACTGGGGTTTGTCCAAAGTGCCTTTGTCTGGGGATATGTAAAGCCATCAATGCGTCATTCTTTCTGCTTCAGCTGTTAGAGACTCCCATCTTCTCTATTGATTTTACCCAGAGTTCTTACTGCCCTTGAAGGTGTGACCTGTACCTCAGGCTAATTTATTTCTGTCATGGCTGCAGCATATTTTAGAGGGCAGGGGAGGGTAGGAGGGAGAACAATGAATTCAACATGGAATATAAATCCCAAGCCCGCAGCCTTCAGACATTCCAGCACATCCCCTGCCCCATTCCCCCATTTGGAATTCTACACACTCTTGGATTAAAAGGGGGTGCTGGAAAAAAAAAAAGGCAGGCATTTGTATAAGTAATCAGGTGAGCCATTCTGGGTAATCCCTTTGGTCACACATCCTGCCATGTATATTCACATTTTGCTGGGCTCCTAAAGCCTTTACAATGATGTCCTACTTTGTGAGGCTGCCTGGAAAAAGTCTCACCTTGGTGGCCTCCAAGTGTCTTGGAGCTGAGCACTGAAAATCTGTGTTGTGAGATGTGGGTGGGCAAATACTTTGGGTTTGTGCTGAAAACTCATTTTGGGCCATAGTGGTGGGGCCACTTTTATTTAGTTTTATTTTATTGTATGTTGTGTCACATATTCCTTCCTGTTCAGTTTTTGCAGACTTAAATATAAACTGAAATGATGTGTAAGCACAGAAGTTTGAACCCAACAAATCCTGAGTTTGTGCACCTGGCCCCTCTCATTATTCCATGGAATTCACTGGGGTCTCATGACCTGTCTGTGTAGCTGAAGCCTTTCCCTCCTGCCCCAGGATTTTTCTAGGGAAAAAACATGTTGCTCCCAACTTCCCCTGCAGAGAGGCTGCCCTGGGTCATGGAGAACTCCTGGATAACTCTGTTGGGCTGGTCCTTGGGATGCATGGAAGCACTGGGAGAGTTGGGGCAGTGTTTTATGGACCCCCTTCTCCCAACCAACGTGGCTTTTTGATCAAATTGGAGGCACAAAGCAGTGACCCCTGGATCACCAGCGTGATGATGGTGATGTTGTTGAATGATTTCCTGCAGTTCAGGCAGGTTGGAGCTCACTGAGTTGTGCAGCAGAGCAGAGGCAGCTTTAAGGAGCTTCCTCACAACATGAGTTCACATAAAGCAAAGTTACTGCTTTCCTTGGAAATGTAGGGGTCATTCTTCAGGCCTGCTGACCCAGCAGTACCTGGCCTGGGGTTACTCTGGGGGTCAGGGCAGTGAGGCCAGCTGGGAAGGTCAGGCTTCAGAGGAATGCACAGAGCTCTGGAGCTGAAGTCTATGAGATTTCCAGGTGATTTGCTGGGATCCACTGCCACAGAAAGCACTAAATCAGCCTGGGATAATTGAATGGAGGGAAACTTCTGGTCTGAATGTGAAGTTTGTAGCTAAATCTTGTTACTCTCCATGTGATTTGCATTCTGAGTGGCTCTGTGTCCCCCAGCCATGAAGGTTTGTTTGTCTTCCCCCAAAGATTTTGTGCAGGGAATCACTCAGTGATATTTCTGTAGCACCTACTGCTTTAGAGCAGAAAAGCAGAACAGGAGGTACCAATTTAGAGGAGAAATGAGAACAAAAATAAGACTTAGGATTTATTCAAGGGGCAAAGAGATGCTGTGCCATGGGAAATTAAATCGTCCATTGGTGTCTTCACACCTCCACTCTCTTCATTGTGAAGAAACACACAAAAATATGTATCTTTATCTGACCTGCACCAGGATATTGGTGATCCTCAGGGAACAAAGCAGCCAGGACTGCCCATTCAACCATGTGGTCTCCTTGTATCTTGGCATCTTTGTGTTTATGGGTCTCACTCTTTTTTACTTTGCCCCAAATAGCAATAAAGTCAAACAAGATCCGGTCTTTTCAGAGCGTTGCCACTCTCCTAAAACAGAGGGAGGGAAGGAAGGAAAGGCAGTTCCAGCACAGAAAAGATTTTTTTGGGAGCACATCACTGGAGAAGAGTTGCCCAAAGCGTAATTCCCCCAGTTTTTAATGCAGAGGGTGTTGTGGGACAGGATGAAGTTTCCTGCTCTGGCCACTTTGGCTCCTTCTGAGACTTGGTTTCACCTTCACATCACTATGGCCTGTCATTTGATTTGTCCTTTCTCCCTGCCATGTGGGATGGCACCCACTGGACAGATTTGAAAATTCAAAAAGAAAAAGGGAATAATTAAAATGCCTGATCCCCTCCATGGAGCCCAAGCGCCTTCCTGAGGAGCTGCTGTGCAGTGGGAATTCTCCTCCTTGGGTTTTAGAGCCATCAGTACTGAAGACATGTCTGGATCCATCCCCAGTCCTGTGATTTTTGTATCCTTTACAGCCTGTCCTGGTTGTGTGCTCAGTTTAACCCCAGAGGCAGCTGCTTGTCAGTGATGGGAGAAACGAGGCCCAGGGCTGATGGCAGGAACAGAGAGTTCCAGCACGTCAAAGAAATGCTGGAGATAAGATGTATAAGGTGTAGTGGGAGATTTTAGGAGTGAAAAGCATCCCAGTAATGCAACTGAGAGGTTATTATTTAATATCTCATAAACCAAAAGCATTGCTCAAGTTTTCTAAGAAGCAGAAATACCTAAAGCTGAGTCTGAGGGAGATGGTTGCAAATTAATTTAATATACGAGATGGCCTCTCATATGCTCCCCAGATGTACAATCCCATATGTCTGTTCTGTTAGGCTGATTATGGAATACATGCATTTATAGCTCAGAGCAAAGGGAGGATTGATTTCTTTCTAGAGTGGTGTGGATGTCACTGTGTTCAGGATAATTAGACATTAGAACTGAAATAGAACTGAACTGAGCTGAAAGGGAGCATTATTGCACATCTAGATGTGAAGAACTCTGGGCTTGTCTACACTGCAATGGTCAGAAGTTAATTTGTATTAAACTAATGATTCATAGATAAAATGCATTAAACTGCACTGAGCCCCCTTTGTGGTCACTCTTGTTCCTGGTGGAAAGTGATTTTGTTTAAACCTGATTCGCTTCCAAACTAAATTTACTGAAACCTAATTCAAGCCACTTTGATTGTGAAGTGAAACATCTGAGCAGGGATTTATATAGTGCTCAACTAACTTACCTCAAAAATTAATATGGCTTGATTATCCTGAGTGCTCTGGTGTAGACATGATATGCTTTGTCCAACGTCCACTTTTCATTTTTTATCATTCACTCCTTGTAGTATTTGGATTTTTTTGCCTTTCAGGCTGAGCTCCAAGATAATGTGCTAATTTCAGCTTTCATAAAATCAAAAAGGCATGATTTGTTGCAGAGAACATCTTTGAGAATATTAACCCCAAAGGTGTCAATATCTGAATTCAAGTCATTTTAGACTAATTTTACAGGTGTACTTGCTTTTGAAAGTTCAGGTTTGTTAATGCTGAAGATGATTCTGTACCCTGGGGGGGAAGGATGGATATTGAATTTTAGTCAGTGTCATAACTGGAAATTTAATCTCTGTAAAGTCGAGCTCAGGGCTTAGCACTGAATTATTCCACACATAGAGGGAAAACAGCTTTGGCTGGGGGAGATCCATGATTATCAAGCTGGCCCTCAACACTTCCAGGGGTGGTGTAACCTGGCCAAGTCCAGCTGAAACTCCCAAACACGGGCACACACAGGGAATTGAGGTCAGTGCATTTGGAAGCTCAGCCTAAATGTAAAAAACTGGGGCAGGCTGCGTGGCTTGGTGTGTGAACAAACTCACTTGCACTCAGTGTGCAGGTTTTGGGCAAGGGAGATGTAGCCATTAACACACACCCTGAGCTTTGGAGGCAGCCTGGACCCCTTGAACCCGAGCTCAAGGTGACAATAAAATCTGGAGGCACCCAGGGCACGGTGAGAAGGGTTCCTTGGCAGCAATTAAACCATAGAAATGTGTGAACCTGCATGATTGATACCTAAAGTATTGCTATTACTCTATTTAGAAGTGGAGGTATTTGACAGATGGGTGGAGGTTTAGTAATTTTATACAGATTGGGACCAAGACAAACAAGGAGCCTGTTGGGTTTCATTTCCACCTGTGTTGCTGGTTTCCTCTGTAAGCTTGAGGGGCAAGTAATTTAAGAGCTCTGTGTGTCTCAGTTTCTTCACCTGTCAGGTGGGGGAATTACTTCACAGGGGACTGGGAGCATCATTATAATGATACTTGCAATCAGCTTTCATATGCTGGGGAGAGGAGTGGGAGCGTTCACATGTACAAGGGAAAAAGAAAAAAAGTAGGTTAGCCTGTCTGAGCTTGTCATGCTTCTCCTGTGTCAGCAAACTCGGGGAGACAAGAGAAAGGAGAGGAAGGGAGATCAAAAGAATACATTAAATTAAAAAGTAAACAGAGAAAGTTAAACTTAAAGCGGCACGGAAGGAGTTGCACGGGGCCTGTTCTGTGCTTGGCTGAGTTAACCTCGCTTTCCATCCAGTGCCAAGGTCTTTGTCACCAACAACGTGCCACCAGAAATCACAAGGCAGTCCCTGTGCGCTCCCAGCTCTTGGCATTCGGTGCCTTCGGGGCTCCCTAAACCTCCCCTGCACCTGGAGCAGCTGATGCCGAGTTTGACTCTGAACCTGAGCTGATGCAAGGCTGGTGTCGGACTTTAGAAATTCTCACTTGCATCACAGACACGAGACAGTCAATTCACCTTGGTGTGCTCGCCGTGAAACTTCTCCGAAAGCTGCTGCAGCCCCGCCAAAAGCAGCAGCGCTGGGGAGCAGCTTTCAGAGCCTGCTTTTCTTCCCTCCCTCTCGCTGGGGTGGGAGCAAGAAGTGTCTGTGCGGGATGGCTGTTCCCTCGGAGCTCTGTCAGCACGTCTGCACCGGGCTGGGCTCTGCACAAATGTTCCCCCCACCCCGAGCCCCTGGGTGCAGGAGGCAGCTCTGATGTGCTGCTGCTCTGTGTCGTGTTGTGGGGGGGATAAAGGAGCGGCGCCGGCTCCTGTTGGAGGACGGGATTTGTGTGGATTCGTTTTGGGAAGTGGAGAACGTGGCTTGCAGTCCTGCAGAATTGCTGCTGTTTGGCATCTTTTAACAACAGGCCGCTGAAGTGCTCCCTCGGCTGTTTGGATAAGGAAGAGAAACGATATTTCCTTTTTTTGTGTGTGTCCTTTTTTTTTGGTCCTTTTTCTTCTTTTGTCCTTTTTCCTAGTCCTTTCCTTACCCTGGATGCACTCTTTTGGGCAGTTAAGATGACCCAAGTGTTTAAGACCAGGTTGGACAGGGCTTGGAACAACCTGGGACAGTGGGAGGTGTCCCTGCCCAGGGCAGGAGGTGGAACAAGATGATCTTTAAAGGCCCTTCCAACCCAAACCATTCTGGGATTCTGTGAGCAGACACAGTTTTGAACTGTGGTTATGTTCTATTTAGTTTAATCTGTTCTGTCTGTTCATGAAATAGGCCAAGGAATCTTTATATGCACATCTATAATATGGTAAATTTTCCATATAAAGTAGGCTGAGAAGAACAAAAAGCACATGGGGGAAAATTCCTGACAGTCAATATCTAAAGGGTTAGTTATATTTTTACAGAATTATAGGTCAAACACTAGGTTGCCAAAAGCAATCATACCAGCTGTAATCTTCTTTAACTGTATCCAGTCAGAAAAGATGAAAAATTGTTTTTCTGCCTNGGAACCAGATGATCTTTAAGATCCCTTCCCACCCAAACAATTCCTTGATTCTATGACTTGATGAAGTGGACCATCATCACCAACACCAGTGAAACAGAAGCTACAGAGACTGAGTTTGTGTTAAAATGGTTCAGCAAGGGCTGTTAGCAAGGATTAGAGGCAGCTTCTTTGTGTATGACAAGCACTAAGAGATATATTGAAAATTATCTCTGTCTAAATATCTCGATCCTTTTTGATAGAAAACTGACATGCACAGTTTTAATTGTTTTTTCCATGAAGAGATTGAAGAAAGTACACTGTAAGATCCTGGTGTATTTGCAGAGTAGAGTAAGCAGAACAAACTCAGGGTTTTTCAGCAGGGTAAGCAAAATTCAGCTGAGGCTTGTAAATCCTACTCTGAATATTAGCAGTTATTGCAAACAAGATGTATTAGAGAAGATTATTTGGCTTTCAGTTCAGAATTGCATGTGGCAATAAGTGAGCAGTACCTACTGTAGAATAGAAAACTGGGGTTGTTAAGACACCCTCCTGGCCTCTTCATTTTTGGATTCCATTCATTATAGTCTGCTTAGTTGATTGACTGTTACTGATGCCATAAAATAGAGGCCACCTCTGGTATTTAACAGACTTCTGCCTGTTTTCTGTGTATCTGCTTGCCCTTCCTGGCATCTTGTGAGGGTGTCAGACTGTCCTCAGTTGAACAGCCTGGTCCTTGTTCCTCTTAAAAGCCTTTTTTTTCCCCCTCTCCTCTTCTGTGCTTTTGTGCAAGCCAAACAGCAGCCACTTTCCATTTCACTAGTGGTACCTAAGCAGTAAGGAAGGTTGGCCACTGGCCAATTCATTTAAACCTCTAGAATAATAGTTTGCTCTCTAATGAATAGTCTGGCTTTAAATCTCTCCATTCAATTGTGGTGGCACTCCTGAAGTTGACAGGTACTTATGAGACACTGAGGAAAGGTCATTTGTTGGGTGTTAGTTTCATTGATTTGTCCAGAGAACCTTCTAGTCATTCCTCTCAGCTCTTGCAAGGCAATAAAAAAAGTAGAAAAAAACCCCAGGCAGAACATTCATTAATTTTCTCATATTTGCCTCAGAAGTCACAAATAACCCATTTAAAGTAGAGCAGCTTCCTATTTTCTGGCAAATATCACAGAATTCAGCCCCACACTTGGCATCATTTTATTCTGATGAGGGAAAGTGAGGCAGAGAGCAAGGGGATGGTTTGTGCAAGGCATCAGCTATAGGTGCTCAAAACATCACATGTATGTGTTAATCCTGGCCTGGAATCTGGGTGCTCCTTGGGTTTGGCTTGCAGAGAGCTGGAGTAACTGTTCCTGGATTTATTGCTGGCTTCATCCTTCTTCCACTGTGGCCATAAATCAAATGCTACCATTTTTTTTCCCCAAAAAGTTGGAACTTAACAAACCTAAAAGCAATCTGAAGAAGTAGCAGAAAAACTGGCTGTGCTAAGCCCTGTTCCATTTACAAGGGAAAACCAAGAGCATTGGCAAAGTTAATTTTACTGTGACTTTAATTTACTTTATACAGGGGTTGCCAATGATATATTTCAAGAATTGGCTTCTTGATGGCCAGGAGAATGAAGTTTAGGGTGTCTTGGACATCTCTTAAACATGTTGGTAGGGAATGGCTGCTCTTATCCTGGATTAATGGCTGGACTCTGATCTTGGAGGTCTTTTCCAACCTTAATGATTCTGTGATTTTTATCTGCTTGCAGTGGACAAGAATGGACAAGAATCTCCCCCTTTTGACCCCAATTCTGAATTTTTCTGTGTAAATTTAAGTGTTTGAAGGAGATAAACATGATGGATGTTTGTGCAGGGCCTCTCAGTGTGCTGTAAGAGAAGAGCAGAAACCTGCTTGTGGATGTGGAGCTCCAGCCACTGCTCACAAGTCACTGGAATTGCTCTTGGAAAGCTGAATGTGTGTGAGAAGAGAGAGCAAAACTGTTAGAAATGAGGCCCTTCTGGCTGAGTAAAAGATCCTTCATCAGAACAGGTCTTTACAGCAGTGATTTTGGATCAGCCTTGGCACGGGTGGTACAGGAGACATGGAAATTGGGATGGGAGAAGGGGACAAAGGGTTTTGGCTTTGGAGGCTTAAAGCCAAATCAAGAGGGAGTGGGAAGGTACCAAGGGAAGGGGGTGTGTGGCCCTGCAGGTGAGGTTGGGAGGTTTGAACTGAAGGATAATGCAGGAGGAAGGCAGTGGAGCAGGGAAAGCTGTGGCCAGAGCAGACCATGGCATGGGCAGCAACATTTCCCACTGCAGATAAGAGCAGAGCACGCCTGAGGTGAAGAGTCCTCAGCCCAGGGAAGTTATTAAGTGTCTGGATTCCTGGCTGCTGGCCTGAGGACATTGTTAAGGGAGGAATGAAGTCAAGTGTGGACCTCCACTCTGACTGGGCTGGATGGTATTTAATATTTAAGCCTTTAGAAGTGCAGAGAGCTGTGTGGGAGCACCTCTTAAAGAGGAAGGAGCACAGTCCCTGGTGATGGGCTGTGTGCATCCTCCATCACTTCTGTTCAGAGTGAGACCAGCAAAGCAGCTTAGTCTGAAAAGGAACTTTGGAGAATTGATGCTTTCCAGTTTATTCCCAAGTCCTAATGACTCCTTCTCTGTGTGGTTTTATTTGATGCCTTGGGTGGTGCAGCGTGAAGTGATGAAAATCAAAATAATACCTATTTGGGTTTTCCATGTAGCACTTTTACTTTTCAGAGGACAAAACATTTTGTGTTGTCCCTGTTTGATTGAGGGGAAGGGAGGATTGGGAAAAGGAAGTGACTTGTCCCCCAGTGAAATGGTGGTGTAGACAAAAGTGAAACCAAGGTCTCCTCTTGGTGGAGAGAATTTGGTCAGACTGGAGCGTTTTCTCCAGGGCACAGAATGGAAAATCTGTTTTAGAAATTGGACCTTTTGTGGATCAGACTGTACCGGAAACTGAAGGTTATTTGGTAAGGAAACAAAGTGCTTGTCCAAAGATGACTGAAGTCACTGGAATTCTTTCCATCTTTGTGCAACAGGCAAGATAACACCCCTGAACTATTTCCCATCTCAGTCCTCAGGCTGTGCAATGAATTCTGCTCTTCTCCTAGGGCATGGTCACCTGTTGGATTTCCATATAGAAAATGATCCATATTGGTGATAAATAGAGGTAAAACTCTTGTTTTCTAACTCTGTTATCTCTATATACCCCTGAATTCTTTCATGGGGTCAATTGACTTCTGTTGGGAGGAGAAGGGAATTAAAAAAAAAAAATGGAGGTGAGGGTAAATTGCAGCAACAAAAGTGAAAGAAAGAGGAAGCAGAAGGTATTTACTTCTCACCTGCTACAAATTACCCTGCAGCAGAAAGCAGGGAGGAGGAGGAGGAGGAGGAGGAGTGGTGGTGCTGGGAACAAAAGGCTTTTCTGCCCCCAAATGCCTTTCACCAAGGTGGGAGCTCTGTGTTTCTGGGGAGTTTGGTTTCAGCAGACAGACACATCCTCTGGAAGGGTTGGGAAGGGCTGGCCCACGGGTCTGGGGGCTCTTTTTGCTCCCTAATGACACTCAGGCTTTGTCCTGTGGCTGGGCAGAGTTTGGCTTGCAGGCTAATGTTACAGTTGTAGCAGAACTCGTTCCACATTGGCGTTTGATCCTGGGAGAAGGGGAAAAATCTGCTCAATACGGTTCTCATTAGCCAAAAAAGCTGTAACATGCTGGAGTCATTAGTAGTTTGTTGATTGAGTTAACCGTGCAAGGCGGGCTGCAATTGATCATCTGCATTCTCATTAAATATTCTGCAGTCCAGGGGAGTTTGTTAGGAAACTGCTTGGAAGACTTGAGGAATCTTGGTTTCAGCCAAGAGCTCCAGTTTTAAAATGTCTCTGGGCTTAAAGCTGGAGCTGTGTAATTAATATCAGAGATGGGAGCGAGGTGTAATGTCAAAATAATCTTTCACTAAAGTGTTACTGCTCAGGGTCGTGTTTCAGCTCGACACGGAGAGAGATTGGGGCTGAAACTTGAATCCAAATCTAAACTTTCTTTAGTGCTGCAAGAGGGAAGGGAAGTGGTGAAGGTCTGTGGCTGGAGGATTTCCATTTGGAACTGTCTAGTAGGTACTGGAAGGAAGGAAGCATTGCTGTGCTTCATTTAAAGATAATGAGGTACAGTAAACTCTAACCAAAAGCCAAATTCACTTCATCTTTGCCTTGCTCATGAGTGAGTCAATAAGTTAAAAAGATCTATATAGGGAGAGGTGATATAATTTCACTTTCAAGAAATGGGTGAACAGGAGTTGCTGAGGAGTGTTACCTTGAAAATATATCATGATCACTTTAAACCTTGTCTATGTCTTTCAGCTTTTGAAATGCTGAAGATCACATCTTGAGGGAATTTGTTAGAGCCTTTGAAGTATTTTTATGTTAGGCCCCTATGGCAGAAGATTGTACAGATCAAGAAAGTACCGGGTAGATTTATTCACAGAAAATGCATTTAAATTACCCAACTATACGGGCTCACATTCTTCATTTATAGCCTGGTGTCTGGTCTCTGAAATCCTCCCAAGAATTGAGGTCATAGAATTTGAAAATGAGCTTCTGTACACCATACTTCTGGCCTTTCAGATGTAATGGAGTCTGCACTGTGTGGTAAATTGGACGGAATTCAGAGAAGAGCAACAAAAACAATTAAGGGAGGAGAGGAACTGACTTACATGGAAAGATTAAAGCATTACAAATTTGTGGCTTGGTGAAGCAGAGGCTACTGCAAGTCATTGGAAGTTTCTGGAGACCGGAATGCAGCTTCAAAGTCCCTGGTCTTGCCTAAACCTGTTTTTGTTTGTGTGTTTGTTTTAAAGCAAAATCTTTTTAGAGCAATATCCTCATCTGGTGTAGCTTAGCACAGGCCCAGTGAAAACAATGGAGGGAAGGGATCTGTGCCAAATTATACTGTCTAAAAATGTGGCCCCAGTGCTCTTTTAAAACTGGCACAGCAGGGGTGGAAGTGGTAGTTTAGGGAGGCAACTGGTGTTTTAACTCCTGCAAGGTAGTTCCTGGTATATTCACAAGAAAAAGGAGTTAAATGCAGACAATCTTCTTCCTGTAGCACCTCTGCCTTGCTGATGTCTGTTCTGGGGCAAAATGCTGGCAAGCAGAGCCAGAGAGCTTAAAATTTTGTTCAGTGCCTCAGCTGAATATTGGCAAAAGGGTGGACTGAGAGGACATTTCTATTGCCTTGTTCTTCTTTCTGCAGAAAACACAGACAGCTTTTAAGCCAGTAGAGAAAAGGCTAAAGCAGTCCCAGAAAATGTGGGATGTTGCCATGAGAATGGCTGAGGAGCTGCAGGTGTAACCCAGTGCTGAGTGAATGTGGCACTTGCACAGAGGAGCAGTCTATAAATACCCCAACTACTGAGTGTGGCTGCTTGGAGGAGGTGTAGCAGCTCGTGTTTTCAGCCTTGCAAACCCCGAGTTCTGTCCTTGCTGAGTTGATCAGGGTGGTGGCAGCTCTGCAGACACAAGGAAGGAATTGTTCCCAGTGGTCCATGGGGATTGAATTACAGTGAAGCTGAGCAATTAAAAACGTGGGCTGACTCCGAGGAAAATTAAGTGTGAAGCCCATTGTACTGTGGAACAGTCTCTGAAGGGAAGTGATGGAGGCCCTGTTGCTTGGGATGTGGTACTTTTCATGAAGATGGAGTGTTAATTGAAGCATCATGGCCAGATTTTAATGGGGAAGTTAATTCCTGGCTCCCTTGCACGCTCCTTCTTCCAGCTGGGGAGGGAGTGATTCCATCTCAGGGCTTGAAGTGTGGTGTGTCCTGGCTGCACGTGGAGAGAAGCTGCCACCTTTCACATGAGGGAGTGCTTTTATGGGATGGGGGAAGCTGCCAGCGAGCACAGGAAGGAGATGCTACTGCATGGAAGTTGCTACAGATATTGGCTTCCTTTGGAATTCATGTGTGATCTTCACTGAGGGATGAAAGTGGCCAAACCCCTAAAACATCATTAGGATGAATTTTCAGTCTTGCCATTTGCAGCAGAAAGGCAAAAGCCCTAAAAGGTCCTGTGGAGACTGTGCTGTGGCCTTCCTCCTGATTCCTTCCTCCTGATTCCTCCATCCTGATGATTCCTTCTTTCTGATTCCTTCATCCTGCTTCCTCTGGGTCAGGAGTGGGGCACAGTGACCTGCCACATCATCCCAGTAATACCCAGCTCAATGGGTGAATAGAAAGGAGAAGAAAACACCACCCTCCTGAAATGAGTGTCTGGAAAACGGGGATTTTGAGTGTGTGAATGAGACAGTCAGACAGGAATATTGAATGTGGTCTGGAGATGCCAGGGGAATTGTTTCCATAGAAACCCAACCATGGAGCCTCACATGGCTCCCCCATCTCAGACTTACAAATTCATATGATTATCTTAATGGTCAACATAATGGATTGAGGAGAGGTGTGTGATTAGTGGCATTTGATGTGAGTTTGGTGCAGATGTGGGGAGCTGAGGTTCCATGGGGTGCTGTTGGTCAGTCCTGCACAGGCATAAGGTTGCTCTGATGCTTCAAGAGCAGCTGCTAAGATGGTACTTGTGATCCTCTGGGAATCAGGAAGGATGAGACACATCCTATAGGAACACTAATTATCAGGGATTTCTCACCCAATAGCTCCCATAAAGCCCCAAATGCAACAGCCATACAGGAGTCAAATTTTGTGTGGGAGAAGAAGCTGAACTAGGTCAGGGAACCTCAAATAAAACATGGAGATTTCAAGATGTACTGCAAGATGTGTGGCTTGGGCTGCTCTGACCATCTCCTGTGAGCCTGGAGTTTAATTTGGGCTCAGCTGACTTGGTCTGCTTGATTTTTTAAAGCAGCCAAAGCTTCACAACCCACAAAGTTCATTTTTAATGATAGTCATTTGTGCTCTATTTAGAAGAGGCTCTGTGTGGAGGGGGAGAGAAGAGCAGGAAGTGGAGACAGGACAATTTTCTACATGATTTCCAGTAACATGTTTGTGAGCAGCTCTCCTCTTATCCAAGTAATGGTTCCACAGCCAGAAATTTGTGTGATGGTATTTTTCTGGGTGGTTTTTTTTTGGGGGGGAAGGAAAATAAAGGCTAAAATTAGGGGGGGGAAGTGGCTCCCATCTCTCCTCCTGGTTTCTCCAGCTTCTCAAAGCTGTCAAAATGTTGCTGGAGACCCTGAAAGCCTTAAGACTGACCCAGCTCCAGGCTGGTTTGTTGATAAGCAATTGCAATCCAATTGTAATAACCCTGCAGCTCCGAGAGGAAAAACACCAGAGGTTTGGGAAGGGTCAGCCAGGAATGACATAGCTGCAAATATGCAAGGAAATCAAAGAGCTGCAGGGTCCCACCCAGGAGAGAGGAGAGCCCAAGAGGCAGCTGGGCCAGCCCTGGAACAGGATTAACGTGGAGAGACGCCCAGAGAGAAGCATTTCTCCTCCCAGGCTTTGTGTGTGAGTTCAGGGCTAACCCTGAGCCATGTTTCACTGGCCTTGTTTTGAAATGCTCTCCCTTGGACTGGATGGGTGAGGCTGCTCTCCCAGGGCTCCCCAGCTGCATGTTTTTGTGGTGAATTGAGTGATAGCTGATATTTTCCTTAAGGACCTGGGCTGTGGAGGGGGAGGAATGTGTCAGTAGTGTTGGGGCGCCCTAATTTCAGATGGAAGCTCTGAACGATACTAAAATTAAAATTTTGCCTGGTTAATTGCCTTCCTGGTGGCCAAATCTGAGGCTGGGTTTGGGGGTTGGGGTGAAAACAGGGGTGATCACACAGGGATGTTTTATTCACTGCTGGGCAGGGCTTGCACAGAGAGAGGCCTTTTTGTGCCCCTCCAATGGGGATGCACAAGGAACTGGGAGGGGACACAGCCAGGACAAGTGGCCCCCAGTTGACCACAGGGACATCTCAGACCATAAAAAAGCTGAGTAGCCACTCCTGATTTCCCCAAACAAGGACAGAAAAGGTGCAGCCTGTACCCAAACCCTCTCCCTGAGCAAACATCTGCTCTCTCCTCAACACTGTTGGAAGTAGAAGGTTATTAGAAGTTTACTGGTGTTTCTTTCCCATCAATTAGTGTGGAGTGTAGCTTGGACCAACTTTGTCAAGCTTTTAATCTGGGGAGATTTCTGCTGAACTGCTTCTGCATACGAAATGTAATTGGTTGCCAGCTCACACTTCCCTGACCCGTTTCCAAAGCTATTCCATTTGATTGTGTTGGGTGATCTTTCTGAAATTATTTCTTGACTTTTATCTGAAATCCATTGATAATGGTTATTTAAGCTCTTTCTGTGCTATCTGGTTGTTTTAATTTCAGGCAGTACATTGAGGAGTTTAAGTGTGTATTAGTTATCATATTGATGGATCAGCCAAGCAAGAAACATTTGGAAATTCACATATTCCTTTTCATTGACCTGTGATAGTTGAAAGATAAGCCTCTTGCATGCCATTAGCAGTTTGAACATCCATAAACGTTTCTTGGCTTGTTTCGATTTTGTTTGGGAATAGTTTGAATATGAACATGTAGATTTTTTTTCCCCCTTTTATCCATCCAAGTATATTAATTGCCCACTTGATTTGCTGTTTGCCATTTATTTAATACTTTTTCTTTAAAGTAGTAGTGGTTTAATTTGAGTTTAGTAGACTTAGGGCTCTGCTTCTGCTGGGGCAACTCCTCTGAGGCCAATTTGGATGTGAAACAACACCCAGTTGAAGCACAAACAGCACCAATACTTTGCTTGTGGGTCTTTTTGGGGCTGATGAACTGGGACAAGGGAAAAGAAGAAGGAACTTGGTAACTGGGTGACACAGGATTGAAGGAGATCTGTTCAATCTTTAATTCAGGTGATCCAGATGTAGAATCAACAGAAGGGTATTTATACCCTTTGCAGGAGTGTTGTGTTAATTCACTCAAGTGTGTAAATCACTTCATGATCCTTTGATAAAAAAGTATAAAATGAAGAGCACAGACTGGAGGAGCAGTAAAGACTATTCTCCTCTTTAAAGTTTCACAAACATCCAAGGTCTCTCCCCACTACCTCTCCAGATTCCCAGCAACTGCTCTAGGAGTTAGATCTGGTCCTTAGGCAGGGAATTAATCTGGATTATTCTTACAAAACACATCTCAAGTGAAACTTTTGCCTATATTTTTCCCAGAAGATTCTTCTCTTTCAGTCCAGAATTTTATCAGCAATTCTTATGCTAACAGGGGTCAGGAGATGAGATGTTTCTCACGTTACACTTGAAGCTTCTCATGAATAATGGCCTGTATCACCTCTATTGTCTGTCCAAAACATAAGCAACCAGACATAAGGCCAGAGGAGAAATTTAAAGAGTGCTGAATAAGCCAGCAGGACAGACCAAGAACTAAGATAGTCAGAGAGGGAAACAAATACAAGGTGGAGCAGATGGTTATTTGGGGAAATAGCCCAGCAGATTAACCACTAGGCAGCTAGAGAATGAATCAGGCTCCAGTTAAAAAGTGCCCTGAAATCTTCAGAGTGAGATTAGCAGGGCCACAGATGAACGTTACTGTAGCCAAAAGAAATCAGAGGTCGTTATTCCCTAGTGAATTTTCTTAAGTGTTAAGTAGAGCACATCAGGCTTTTCACAGAAGTCTGAGGGGGGTTGCCATCCTTAAGACCATCCCTTGCTCCTGTGCAAGGGCAATCTGTCCATTTGGAAGCATTTTTTTCCCATCACTATTGTCCTTCTCTTCTTTCTCTTAATTAATTTCTTTGCCTTTTTAGTTCTCATATATGTGTGTGTGTGTGTGCATTGTGTATGGGGGAAAAAAAAAAAATAGCAGTTTGAGCAGGATGATAATCCCAAAATACGTGGCACTGGAAATTGCCATCGTGGAAATTTGAGTTTCCCCCCCAGCCCTTCAATCTTTTCCTTCAGTGAGGCTGCAGCTGCCATCTGATTTGTATTTATATATGCTCTTTATAGATATTAATGCAATAACAGATTAAACCTAAAGTAACTGTTACTACACAGAGACATCTCGGGGGGCTGATCTTGCAAACACTAATGCCTCTGAATAACTTTAACCTTGTGCATTGTGTATTTGAATTTAATGGGGGCTCTTGCATGCCAAAGTTTCTCACATTTGCGAATGTTTGCTGCAACTTCAGACTTTCCCCATATGTTGATGTCAATTTGTTTTTTGCAACCTCATTACGGTTTAGAAACCTCAGGCTCTGATCACTGTTGGTAGATGGGGTTTTTTTCCCAGTTCTGCAGACTCCAGTGGACCAGATTTTCCACTGGAAAAATGGGTTAACACCTCCCTGCTGAACCCACCCACCTATGTCAGGCTAAACTTGCCTTACAGGGTGTTTTTTTTTTTAGGTAATTCGAGTTACAGGATGGTAATGCTGGTTTTACAGTATCAGCTCCTCAAACTTATTTTTGAAGGTGAATTCCTAAAAGAAACTGGGTAGTAAATCCTACAGTAGATCAGTAGTGCTTGTATGAAGAGCTGAAGGTGTTCAGGACACCAGGGAGGTGTCTCAGATTGTCCACTGGTCTCTGATCTCTGTGTGAGGACTCAGGATAAACTGAAGAGTTCAGACTCACTGTTTTTATCCTGTGGGATCATCTATCCTGTGTTTTTTTTGTTGGCAAAAACTGATTAGAAGATATTAATTTAATCAGATTTCTAAAATAAATATAAAGCTTTAATAAAACCTTTTAAAAAACTGTTCATTTATATTTATATTAGTGATATGATATAATTGATATTATATATTTTTGATATTCAGACCAAATAAAGTTGGTGTAGAAATACTTTTTTTGGTGGGGGGGACACCAAAAAAATCTGCTCCTCTTGAACTCTCTCATACACAGATGTTCAAGCACATCCTCCAGTGAGCAAAAGCAGTGCACAACCCTCACATTGTGCACACTCAGCCTGGTGTGTTCCCCTGCAGAAAGCTGAGTCCAAACACCAGTGGTTGGTTCAGAGTCCAATAATAATGGTGATTTTACAGGCTGATGTGAGGGGAATAAACTCTTCCACAAGGCAGCCACTGTGACCATCAGGGAAGTTTTATTTCTCCAGGTTCAACAGTTTGCAGGTGACTAATGTACCCTTGGAGAAGAGGTGGCTTCCCTTCAAGACAGGCAGCAGTTGCCTGAAAAAAGCACTGATAAGCATCTGAGAAGAACTCAGATTATCCCATTTCTCTTTTGAGTGAACAAGACTTATTTCTTTGCCCACAGAAACGTAAATAGATTTTTTTTAATTATTATTCCTGTATCCTGGCATTATTTAGGATTAAGCTCCTTTTTGTAAGAGTTACCTCCACACATTTGTGTGTGTACAAGTGTAATGCAGGTAGTAGAACAACAGGAAGGTGAGAACCAAAGTAACAAACACAAGGAAATCATTAAGCACTTGAATTAATTAAATATTTGCTTAAGTAGCACAAAGAACATTGTCCAGAACCTTCCTCACAAGTTCACAGTCCTGAGATACTCCAGGAGTGCACAAGACTTATCAGTGTGAATGTTGAAAAGCCATGTGAGGCAGGTGAAACACTGGGTAGGGCTTTTGAAGTGTGTTATTTTCAAATGACTTAAGATATTCAAGAGTTTTATCAGTTTTAGGCTGCCACATCCATGTAGGAAATCCTAATGTTAGTCATCCAAGGGCTTAGTCTGCTTTTAAATGTCTAAAAATTAGGAATTTAGGGGTGTGCTGGTCAGTCAGGATCTCTTTGTAACCAGTGAAGAGAAGGGGACAAGTCCAGAGAGTGACTGATATCAACTCTTTCAGATCCTGTGGTGGGAGGAAGTGTTGGAAGTGTTGCTTTTCCACTCATTGTGGAAAGAGTTTTGGCAGCTGATTTTTTACACCAGAAATCATGAGTATAATGCCATCCCTAAATGTGTAATGCCAATATTTGAAAAGTTTAGTTGTTGGGAAATGCAGATAAAGGGCCAGTGAGGGTTTTTGGTTGGTTGGTTTAAAGCAGAGTTCATCCATTGGCTCTTTCTGAACACTTTTACAGAGTCTGTAGGCATTTAACTCTTGAAAGACAAGTGAAGAAAACAACTTCTTTAAGGCACTGCTAAAATGTTTTTGTTAATTGAATGAGTAAGAAACCCCCCCTGCTGAGGGAACAGCAGCCAGTTGCTCCAGTCTGGGTGACAGTGGGCTCTGGGTGGCTCAGATGGTGTCTGGGGTGGTGGTTCTTTCTCTTTTCCATGGAAATTTCTCAGCCTGGTGGAGCAGCTGGGAGTCCTGCTATGGCTTAGTCCTCCACCTTCCACGCAACACCTCCAAGGTCACACCTCCAGGAGAAATCAATCCATTGGAGAGCTGTTCCTACCAAGCCTTGTGGCTCTGGGATGAAGAGAGGCTGATTAATAAACTTTGTGTGCCTCCTCCCTCCCTGTTTCAGATGGGCCTGAGGATTGCAGCGTGTCCTCAGAGCACCACATACACGAGAAGCTGCGTTTTTGTATAAATTGGGAGCAGAACTGGCCACCAGAGATCAGAAGTCTGGCAGGCAGAGCTGATTAGACATGCTCAGAAGAGTCTGCAGTTCCAGTGCCGTGCACCCTTTGGGCTTGCAGAGGAAAACAAAGCTGAGCACTGCCAATATTTGTGGATGTGATGCTATTGTTTTATCAGGGGGTGAGATCAGTCAGTGGAGAGAGCCCAGAACACAACTGAAGTGCTCTTTTTAATTCCAGGGCATCATGAGGAATGGGAAGGTGGGGTCACCCCTCACCCCACCCTGGGACTTGTGACTCCTAAACTCTGTGTCATTCCAGTCCTTTCTAAGGGACCCTGTGCCCCTCTGTCTCATTTAGGTGCCTAGGAAATAGAAAATTTTCCCAATTTTCCCTGCCTCTTCTGGAAATCCCTACCCTTAAACCATGTCCAGCCTCTTCCAGCCTTGTAATCCCATCCACATCCTTGGAATGTTTTAGCACTTTGATGATATTGAAAATCCCTTTGATTCTATGATCTCACCTTCAGCTTTTCCTTTAATTTTATTACCTACCTTTTAATAATATTTTGCTGTCAGATAATTATTTGTAGAAGGCAGGTACTGAAATACACCTGCTTTTATTTTGGTGGAAAGAAGTGATTGCAGCACTCTGGATTTGGAGAAAGCTGAGGTGGGATTCCCAGATGAGGGGACACGAGGGAGATTTTATAGGTGGTGGCTGAGTAGCAGCATCCTTGTTGAATTGATTGTTTCAGTGCTGAACTGTAATTGTAATATTAATCATGTGCTGGAGCACCAGCAGCATCGGGGAGGTGCCTTTTTAGTTACAGTAAAAATAAGGAAAATGAATAATGACTGTATAAACATTGGGATTGAACCCAGAACTTTGGGAGCTGAATTCCCAGAAACGTGGGATGAGGGCTGACTCCCAGAGCTTGGCCATGGCTCTGAGCAGGCCAGGTGGATATTTTCTGTGTCCTGGCAGGTGTCTGACTGTGTCTGATGGCAGGGGCTGAGTGAGGCCCCCCAGATTTGCAGACAGAAGCACTTCCACGAGCCCAGATGCTGCCGTTGCTCAGCCACCGAACAAGGCAAACAATTAGAGGAGCCTTCCCTTCATCAAATTCACTTGCAGAGGTCTCTCCCAAAGCTCCTCTGAGAGAGAGAGCTGGGGGGAAAAGGAGCCTGGGAATGCCTCCTGAAAGCTTGTCCAAACCCATTTTACAAGAATGAAATAAAGAAAATAGCAGTGTGTGAGTGGGTCTGCAGCTACAGCAGAGGGAAGCAGATGTAAGCAAGGCTGCCCGTGCCTTCTGAAGCTCTGTGAGCTCCTGGAAGGCAGCCAGTGCTGAAATAATGGCTCCAGGCAGCACCTCTTTCTCCCCTCTCCCCGACCTACTGGCAGACAAGACATTTGTAGGTTATTAAGCTGTGGAGAACACGCTGTGCCTTGCAAGTGGACAGAGCAGGGCACCGTGCAGCTCCAGTCACGTCTGTGCCGTGAGAACGTTGTAGAATGTCAGAAATATCCCCCCACTGCAGCCCCTGGGCTCAAAGACACCTCCCTGTGAGGAGCTGCTGACATGTGCACAAAAACTAGTTGGGGTTGTTGGGGCTGTAACGTGTCCTGTGAGCCCACAGAGGGGATTGAGTGCAGCCTGAGAGGCTGGTTGGACCTCGGAGGTCACTGGGGTGAGTGTGCTGTCACTGAGCTCCAAAACCTGCTCTTCCAAAATGTGGGACCCTGACACACCTGCAGTTCATGTCCTCCCCACAGAAAGGACAAAATGCAGTGGTGTGCAATGCAAATATTTTGCACTCGGCTCCGAGTCAAAGTTCCTTTCGGTTTTACCGTTTCTCCTCCTGGTTTATTTTTTTTCTCCTATTTCTTTAGCCCGGGCTCAACTCTCATATTTTATTGCAAATGAATTGCCTTTGCTTCGACATGATTTATTTATTGTCCTTTGTCTGGGCATCTCACACTGGGCTTTAGTTGCAATTATTTGCAAGTCAGCTCATGGGCATCGTCCCATTTCACTGTTGCCCTGGTGTTTTCAGATCCCATCCTGGGTGCTTGCAGTTCCATGTGTGACATGGATGGGCACATCCAGCTGCAGCATTTTTTTTTTGGAGGGGGGAAGCTGCTGAAATTTGAAATTGCTGAAATTTCATCATAAAAGATGTTTAGAGGAAAAGCCAGAAATGATCCTCTAAGACCTCTCTTTGATATTTGGTGAAGTGAACC
This sequence comes from Neodrepanis coruscans, assembly GCA_013400695.1. Lineage (NCBI taxonomy): Eukaryota > Metazoa > Chordata > Aves > Passeriformes > Philepittidae > Neodrepanis > Neodrepanis coruscans. The sequence goes on along the minus strand of VYZS01105989.1, from coordinate 39,005 downwards.
TTAAAAACCTCCCTTGTTTCCTGTTGTTCCATTCCTTGTTTTCTCTCATAAAGGGTTTTTTTTTCCCTTTCCAAAGGCTTCCAAAATACACAACCTCCCTGAAAGTCTATTGCTCCCAAAAGAAGGCCTTTCTGTAGGTTTTGACCCAGGTCCATCTCCTATCACAGCTGCAGCTCCTTCCCTTTGAGGCAAAGCCAAAGCTGCTGAAATATGTCAGCNAAAATGCAGTGGTGTGCAATGCAAATATTTTGCACTCGGCTCCGAGTCAAAGTTCCTTTCGGTTTTACCGTTTCTCCTCCTGGTTTATTTTTTTTCTCCTATTTCTTTAGCCCGGGCTCAACTCTCATATTTTATTGCAAATGAATTGCCTTTGCTTCGACATGATTTATTTATTGTCCTTTGTCTGGGCATCTCACACTGGGCTTTAGTTGCAATTATTTGCAAGTCAGCTCATGGGCATCGTCCCATTTCACTGTTGCCCTGGTGTTTTCAGATCCCATCCTGGGTGCTTGCAGTTCCGTGTGTGACATGGATGGGCACATCCAGCTGCAGCATTATTTTTTTTTTGGTGGGGGGAAGCTGCTGAAATTTGAAATTGCTGAAATTTCATCATAAAAGATGTTTAGAGGCAAAGCCAGAAATGATCCTCTAAGACCTCTCTTTGATATTTGGTGAAGTGAACCTTAAAAACCTCCCTTGTTTCCTGTTGTTCCATTCCTTGTTTTCTCTCATAAAGGGTTTTTTTTTCCCTTTCCAAAGGCTTCCAAAATACACAACCTCCCTGAAAGTCTATTGCTCCCAAAAGAAGGCCTTTCTGTAGGTTTTGACCCAGGTCCATCTCCTATCACAGCTGCAGCTCCTTCCCTTTGAGGCAAAGCCAAAGCTGCTGAAATATGTCAGCGCTGGAGATCGAAGGCTTCGTCTGACCCAGAGGAAGGGTTAAGGTTGGTGGGGGCACTTCACCTCCAGTTTTCCTGTCCAGGGCAACACAAGGGGATCTTTCTGGAGGCAGAATTTGTCTCTCATCACTGCTGACCCACTGTTGTCTCCTACAAGGTCCTCCAAATCACTCCTTCCTTCAAAGCTGCTTGTCAGGTGGCAAAGCCTCTTGGTTTGAGCTCAGTGTTGGAAGAAAGGGTATTTTTTACGTTGGGCATTTTAAGGCACAAGATCCACCTTTTGAAAGAAAGGACAATTCTGAATTAAACCCTTTTAACAACAACCATGTTCTGCTTAACTGCAGTTCTCCCTCCAAACAATCCCCCCAGTGCCTGCAGTGAGGGAATTGAAATGTGCTTGGCAGCTCCATTCTGCAAAGCCTCGATAATTTTTTGTCATCGATCCAAAACTCTTGTGCCAGTTCACTGACGGGAGGTCACTCTAATTTCATCCCATGGCTACTGGTGGACTGGTTTTTGTGTGTGTGTGTGTGTGTGTGTGTGTGTGTCCCGACTGCCCTCACCCCCTGCCCAGCTCTCTGCCCCCACCTCGTTTTGTTGGAGGTTAATCACTGCGTGAGGTAACTCCATCCTTGGCATGTGTTGTGAGCTGGAAATTTGGTGGCTAATTACTGCCTTCAAACCAGAGAAGGAGGCTGCAGAGTCCTGCCCTGTGAGGGACCGTGGCTCACATTGCAGAGAGGACATCACTGGCTCACAGGCAGCTGCTGGGGGATAACCTGGGAAAGAAATAGGCTCAGCTTTATAATCCAGAGTGTCTACCTAAAAAATACTCGGTGTTTGACAACAGAAAATACCTGTCTGGAAGGGAGACTGCCCTGCTTTTAAATAAACAACAGAAAAAAAAGCCTGTGTGATTCCTGCTTTGAGCGCTCAGGGCTCGGGGTGACACCGAGGCTTGTACGGAGTGGCTTAAGCATCCCCAAAAATCTCGCTGGGAGGATGAAATTTTCTTTTCTTTTCTCTTTCTGGTCACGTTTTACCACTGGAGTTACTCAGCGAATTAATAGGTATAGAAATGCAAAGCTCTTTTCTTATTACACGCCATCGATCTGATTGCAGTGTCATTAATTGAAAGACTCGGGAAATGTGATGGATGGTTCAGTTCAGGATTCCACATTCGTTTTGGCATAGCCCTGCAGGAGAAAAGCTGCATGAAGCTGATTGAAGGGCTCTTTTTGTCTGACATGAATTATTCTTTCATTGTCAAACCTTGTAACAGCATTCAGACATAGGGAGATTTACAATGTGAAATCCTAAATGGGGTCTATTCTTAAAATAAAATTGGAAAAAAAAAAAAAAAAAGAACGAGAGCTTTATCTTGCAACGTTGAAAATAGCTACGTTTAAAAAAAAAAAATCACCCCACAACTATTCCTACAAATTAAATATCTTCTGCAAGACCCAAGGGGCTGATGTTTCTCACTTAATTCTAAATTATTCCAATGGTAGTGCCTTAAATGAATAAAACAATTGCTTTAATCACATAACGGTTGTCAACATTTTTATTACGTTCGAACATATTTGTTTGTCGGAGAGGGTTTGTTTGTTCTCCCCACTGCTGTCATTTACCTCATAGAACGGTTAGCTGTGAATCCTGCTTGTCCTGGAAAATCAGACCAGGTTTTCTTTTTCTTTGGGGAAAACCTGGGTGGACGTCGTTGCAGTGCTTATTTCAGGAAATCATTCCGCATTTTGGAAAACGTAAAAACCCCATCATTGTTTTGTGCAGGGTTTCAGCTCAGCTTCTTCCAGCTGGTGTCAAACAGCTTCGTGGTGCTTGGTTTTTTTTTTTTTGCTGTTGATCCTGGGCAGTTCTGTGGTTAAATTCTGGTCCTTCTTTTGCCCGTCTTAAAAATATTTCAAACTCTCCGAACCGTCCGCGACGTCGGGAGATGTAACCGTTAAAAAGTCGCAGAGAGGGGCAGCTCCCCTTGGCTTTACACACCACAAGGTTTGCAAAGTTGATGAAGAGTTTTGAATGCCAAGTAGCCACCCAACTTGTAGCCTCATTTAAGAATAAAATACTGAAATAACATGATACGAGATGGGAATCGATGTCATGCCTCTTACAAATGCTGGAGCTGGGAGAATAGCTAGATTACACAGAGCAGGCAGATTAGATGAAGAAGAGTATTCCATTACATTACATCTGATTAGTGGTGTCTATTCATCTGTGTGGGGCTTTTTTTTTTCTCAAAAAAAAAAAAAAAAAAAAAAAGAAAGCTGACTTATTTTATCAGGATGGGGTAGGTTTGATGGAGTGTAGACTACGAATGAGAAGAACTGGCTGTTAAATAATGGTGAAAACATCCCGCTCGCTGCTTTAACCACCTTCCCATCCCTGGCTCTGCGTGCCCACGTGTGTTCTGGCAGACAGACAACTATAGAAATGATCAGTTTTTACTATTATTTAACTACTTTCCAACCCCAGATAAGCCTCGAGCCATTACTCTCCCTTTGAGCCCCCCCAAACAAATGCCTCCTCCCCACCTGAGATGTGCATTTGGAGGCGACGAGAGGGGCCCGATAAACGAGATGAGTAATTCACATTAAAGTGGGGGAAAGAGCCTTTGCAGAGCCTAAGAAATAAACGGCATTGATGGGAAATGTTGTCCTCATCCCCCGCCCCCTCCCCCTGTCTATCTGCATGTAATACCCTCCCGTACGTGGATTTTAAGGGCTCATTGTTCGGCGAAGGGTGAGATTATTTTGTAGTTTTTGTGAGTTTTTTTTTTTTTTGTTTTCCCCCCCCCTCCCCTGCCCGCTCCTTGCTTCTGGTGGGGTTGCAGCCACCAGCCACTGCTCTGCCTGTTGTGCTGGTCCTCACTCTGGAAACCTCCTTGTCTCCATAGCGCCTGCAATTCCCAGCAGCTAAGTTTGGAAATGAAACTGCCTGGCGGGTCAGCACAACACCCCTTGAGCAGCGGGGCTTGGCCAGCCCGTTATTCGCTCGATTTTTGGCTGTACCCTCACACTCAGGGTTTTCTCGGGGCAAAGCCGGTGTGTTACTGCAGCTTTTCTTTAGCAGCTCTAATCTTCCAGCCACTAGACTGGTCCTAAAAGGTGAGGGAGCTGGGGAGGGATTTCTTTAAGGAGGTGTTAGTTATTTTATTCATTTTTTATTATTTTTTTTTTTACTATTTTTATTTAATTTTACGCTGTCTAAAGCTAAATAAACTCGACAGTTTCTCCGAGCCCCAAATCAGGAGGAATATTTTTCCTTGGGTGTCACTAATTAGCCTCCCACGGAAGCTGATATGAGTAGAAAGGGAGCTAACGAGAGGGTTGTGCAGCCTTGCAGGACTCTGAGCATATTGCACACGAGGAAAAAAAAAAAAGGCTTAATCTCAGCACCCAACTCTGTCAAACTGCTTAATTTTCGGAGTTCCCCGCACTTCGAAACGCGGGGTGTATAATTTCTGCAAATTAAATTAGACTTTGGAGCCGTAGTCGCTCTGATCAAATCTGTGTAAATAACACTGTCCACAGACTGTGTTGTCACCTCTGAAATGCTCTCTGGATAGCAGCCTAGCTCTGTCTTTTCTTGTGCTGGAGTCAGGCTGGTGCTGGATTTCGGAGCTTTTTTTTTTTTTAATTTTATTGGTTTTGGTTTTGTTCAGGGCTTTTAAAATTTTTTTTAATTTGATTTTTTTTTTTTTTTTTTTTTTTAGTTCATTTTGACTCTGACAGTTTTTAAAGGTGAGGCTCATGTTGATGAGGTTAAGAAGAAGGAGAGAGTCAAAGGTACCGTATCTTTCTTCTTAATTGTTTGCCTTAAGTCTAAAACATCTGAAAAACACCCTTAAAACGGTCTTAGAAGTAACAGTCGCTTAATTAATAAAAATAGTAACAGATTTAGCTTACCCTCTTTATGGACTTAACTTCAGGAAATTAGGCATCCACTCTGTCTCCTCTGGAATAATCAGTTTCTTATCTAATATATATGAAATGACCAAATACATCTTAGAACATTTGCATCTTAAACTCAGGAACAATTGATCAAAAAAAAAAAAAAAAAAACAAAAAACGGAAGCACTGCTACAGATTCAGAGAATCTTTTCGTTTTCGAGCCTTTAAGTCACCATTTATTTCCATCTAGTTCGGCTTTAATTTCCTTTTATTGTGTCGTTGGGATGAAAATATACAATGCCATGGCTAATTGTGTTGCTATTCACATTAATAACCTGTAACTTTACATCACAACGAGCGAGAAGCATCGAAAAGGCAGAAACAGATGCAATTATTTGTTGCTGGCTAAGTTACTGTACGTGACCCAGGTGCTGGAGTACTATTTGCATGTGTTTCTCACCTTTGTTCACCCAGACACATGGGGATCTCAAGCTATTGCTGACTAATTGATAGTTGTAGTAACTGCTATAGGCTCCTTAGATTAGAAATGCATGCAGACGTGTGTCTTGATTCAAACATTAAGGAACACACACTCTCACTTACTTACATGGGCAGAAAGTCTTCATACTATTAGAGGTGTGTGATGGAGATAGCAGGACATAAAACAGAAGAGAGAGAGACACAGAGGGAGAGAGAGAGACAGAGACAGAGAGATGGCATGCAGCATATATACCCCTACAAATAGTTCTAAAATGCGTTTGCAAATGCAGAAGTCTTCAGAACCATCCAACAGTTCAGCACACCCTTTTTATCTCTTCTCTGCGGGACGTCTCCATCCAGATTACTCGAAAAAAGCGGAAAAGGTGAGAGCTCTGCCATCTTAGCTCTGAATTCATCTGATTTCCTTTTTTTTTTTTTTTTTTTTTTTTTTTTTTTTATCCCCCCTCTCCCCTTGTATTCCTCATGCCATTGTCCATTCTTATGATGGCAGCCGCCCTTGCTCTTGAATGCAAGTGTCACAGCGGGAGCAAAAAGGGTTCAGGGCTGCATTGTCAAAGCCATGGTTGCCTATTGTTTCTTAGCCTTTCACTGCTCTGCTTTTCCGAGCCTCTTTCCCTATCAGTGGCCCCTGTCAAGGGGAGGAGTAGGGAGAAAATTGCAAGAGTTAGTCGTCCTTTTTATTGCACACTGTTATGATAAACAGCCCAGCAATACATCCCACAAAATTAGGAATTATAACGGCGGGACGGGGGGAAAAAAAATTCTTTGTAGGTTTTGCGTTTGTCGCTGCCCTTATGTCAAAAGCTTGGTTTCTTAGGAAAGACTTTTGTATTGGTGTTTTGCCCAGCAAAAAATAGAGGCAGCTGCAAAGTGAACAGTGAGCTATTTAGCCACAAGGTAAAAATTTCCTGTTGCTATTTGGATACTGATGCTTTTCAATTTTAAGGGGGTGTGGGGGGGGAGGAAGCATGACTGAAAGCATTTCTCTAGCTGTCCATTCATTCATCCATCCATTCATCTATATTTTATGTTTTAAAGCGATTGAAAATGATTTTTGAAAAAGGCCAGAGAGGCTGTTTGCGAGTTGGTTTTATTTGAAAAATATCTCAGAGTGTAGAAGGAGGTTTGTGTTTCAGATGATTGAATCTTGTGCTGGGAAATGAAGGGGGAACGAGTGTCCTGCTCGTAGCAGAACGTGCTGGTTTGTCAGGTCATCTGAAAGTAAAATCTTGTCACAATTTCTTCCTTTCATGGGGCGGTGGGGGGGGAGAAAAATAATATAGAGAGGACTTTACGTGAGATTTAAGTGTGTGTTTGATTGTCTTGTGTGCACAGGCCAACCTTGCCGGTGTTCAGAACTTCAGGGAGGTTACAAAGTCATGGCCTCAAAAGTTTTTTTTGTTTTACTGCGTTTGCTGGGAAATTGTTGGGAGAATAAAATGATTTCTAAAATATGGCTTCCAAGAAGAGGGCAAACATTTATGTATTCAAGTTGGAAATTACTAATTTCACTTTCAGTATTTTGTTTGGTCTTAAAAAAAAAAAAAAAACCTCGCAAAGAGAAGCAAATTTGGTTCATGCTTTTAACTGTTTTTGTAAATATGAGCATCTTTTCAACCCCTTAAATTGATATTGCTGTCCTCAGTGTACAGTATATTTAGCAGTCAGGGGATTTATTTTTTAGAGGACTATTATTACCTTCTTTTGGCTGAGCTATTATGTGATCAGAAATTATTAAAAGAAAACACTACAGACCGTTCAAATGTGTGCTTCTTGAGCCTGAATATCTAAGTCATTGCAAATGTCTGGTGCTATTTTGTCATGTTTAATAATAACAGGCAGAGTGCTTTCACAGAGGTAAATATGGTTTAAGGAGCTTGCACAGAAATACTCCTTAAACTGCTGAACACTTGGGCTCTTGTTTTGGTTGTATTTCAGGATATCGAGGCTCCCAGATGATGAGTGTTTGTTGTGAATTTAGTTTGAGAGAAAGGGGGGGGGGAAGAAATTTCACCTGAATTCACTCTTAACTCTCAGGATGCCGAAATAGAAGAAAACTGACGACCAAATTCTCTCGGTCCATCCTCCAGACGACTTGCTTTGCCTCCTCTCCCCTCTCTCAGTGGTTTTTACACACAGACATCGTCTTGCACCGCCAAGTTCTTGGTCAAGTATGTGTCTGTTTGGAATATCTGTAGGTCTGAAACTTTTTGAAGAAATGATGAAAGAACTCTGGCCTTGTTTTAAATCAAACTCTGAATGCAGCCGAGGCCACCCTGGGAGCACAATGTTTAATTTCCATTCGACATCTGCCTTATATTTACCACTGCAGACCAGTGTCTGCGTGGAAGGAGCACTTATCGTTGATAAAAAAGTTTGGCATCCCTTTTGTCAAGGGGTTGTAATTTCTGTTCTCTCAATCTGGACTGTCATTTTGTAAAATCTTTTGTCATTGGAGCTGAATGGAAAACCTGGAATGTGCAAGAGATTAAAGAAAAGGGGGGGAAGAGGATTCAAAACGTGTGGAGCAATTCTGGCCGCTCGACTCTCGGAGACAGATGGTGCCTAATCCTGATTTTTCCTTATTCCAGTGTAAATTCTGAGCTGTCCCACTGAACCCACTGCTGAATACTGATGAATCAGAATCAGGCCTGGCTCATTTCTTTGCTTTCTGAGACTGGGCTTATCTGGCAGTGCTTTATGCATGTACAGCTCTCATTTTACACTCCTGATGAAAGATGCCCACTGAGTGACTTCATGCTGACTGCAAACACTGGGGTGTAAATCCTGAGTTTCACTCATTACTCCTCCTTTACAAGTGCTATCAGTCTGACCTTCCAGGATCTAGGAATAAATATTTGAATAACTGGCTGTGTTTTCTTTAGGTAGGTCTGGGCAGTGAAATATTATCCTCTCCAGAGAAGTGGGGTGGAATTTTGCGTGTCTGGACATTCCACAGTGTCACTGGGAGTGTTGATGGTGGTGGCTGAGATGTCAGGTCTACCCTGGGGGGAAAAAAGAAGTTTGTTCAGCCCAAAAGCAGAGACATTTGGCCCCACAGATGTATTTTGCTGCAAAAAGGGTGATTCAGAGGGATTGAGTGGAGAGCTGTGACAGCCTGGGGACTGAGAGAACTCTTTCAGGTAGAGAAGGGAAAACTTCACTCTGTGTTTAATTTTTAAATTAATTTTATCTCCTTATTAATCAAAACAACTTGTGTTCATGTTGCTTGTGAAATGAGAAAATAAAAAGGCCTTTTTTCCCTCCAGATCCATTCTGTAATCTGAGGTTGAAATGCTCTGTGTGCAGTGTCAGCTCAAGTCTCAGGCACCTGTTTAACTTTTCCTTGTGGGATTTCAGTGAAGCACAACCCCTGTAATCCTGATCTACATAGGAATAAACATATTTCTTCTTTTTTTCCCCCTCACAGGAGTAACTTGATGACTTCAGTGGGAATTGCTCATGAACAAGAGAGAGAAGGGGTCACCTGGATTCTTCTGGAGGTGGGAGTGAGGCTCAGAAGCACAAGAAGAGGATCCCACCATCCCACAAGNTGAGGTTGAAATGCTCTGTGTGCAGTGTCAGCTCAAGTCTCAGGCACCTGTTTAACTTTTCCTTGTGGGATTTCAGTGAAGCACAACCCCTGTAATCCTGATCTACATAGGAATAAACATATTTCTTCTTTTTTTCCCCCTCACAGGAGTAACTTGATGACTTCAGTGGGAATTGCTCATGAACAAGAGAGAGAAGGGGTCATCTGGATTCTTCTGGAGGTGGGAGTGAGGCTCAGAAGACTCCAGGAAAGCACAAGAAGAGGATCCCACCATCCCACATCAAGGTTCAGGCAAGTATTGTTTCCCCTGGTTGGAGCTTCACTGCTGAGTCCTGACAAGGGTTTGCTTCTCACACAGAGAAATCCTGTCAGCCAAGTTTTGTTTCATTAAAATTTGATGAGGATTTGATTCATTAATCAAAGGGTGAGTTATTGTTCCCCACTGTGTTCTTTCATGCCCTGGCACTGGGCAGTGTGGAATTGCACTTAGGGAGGGTTTTTAGAGTCCTAAACTCAAGAGCTGCCCCAGACAGGACAACCTGAACCATTGGATCATTAACCTTTTGCTAATTCCAGATCCATAAAAAGGCCCCATTTCAGCTGCATACAGGTAGAGCAACATCACTTTAAATCCCTGATTAGACAACCCTCTGCATTTAGAGGCCTTTTGGATTTTACAAACCACCAGAAACAAGCCCCTGCAATGAATTTTGTGTCCAGGTGTGCTCTGCATGTCCTGGGCAGCATCATCCCCCGGGGTTGTCACTGGTTTCCATACCATTGTTTGTAGAATTAGGTATTACTTGATAGGACCAAAGCAATTTTCAGCTTGACAGGTACAAAAGGGGTTGGTTAAAGCCCTGTTAGAAGTGGAAGAGTCTGAAATAAGCCATGAAAGAATGTATTATCTTCCAGTGGGAAAAGCTTGCTTGGAGATCCTCATTTAGCCATGGGAAGCTGGGGGAGAAGTGTGGAGTGAAAGACCAGCCAGGCAATTATTCTGCTAATGGGGGAGATTATGCTGGTTTTCAGCAAATCAGTCCAAATTTGTGGTTAACTATATCTGTTGAAAAGGTCCTGAATACAGAGAGTGTGAGGGGACCAGCCCTTATCTGATGGAAAATGCCAGAGTGTTCAACATCAACTGGATGTTGCTTCAGGTGCAGGATGTGAGGTGGAAGTTCTTGTGTGGGACTGTCAGGGGCTCTGTCCTGCTTGGGCTGCTCTTCCCTGAGGATGAGACAGTTTTGTGCTGCCAGAATTCATTTTTTCCTTGTTCAAAGTGTGACAGAGTTTAACAAAACCAGAATCTTGAAAGCCATTAGTGTGTGAGCACAACAAAAAACTTTGATGTGACAATATTGGCAAGAAAGAGAAAGAAATGTTGTAATAATCCTTGTTTTCTTTCTGACTTGGAGCAATTGCTGTATTCTGGTGTTGTGTCAGAAGTGTTTTATGTGCTCAAAGATGTCTTTATTCTGATTTAAGAACATCATTTCATCTTTGCAGGTTGTCCCTTTGCCATGAGGTGATTTGGGTAGGAAAAGTGTTTGTGATATAACTTCAATTCTATTGAGATACTTGAAAACGTCTCAATTATTTTCTCCAACCTGTGCATGGAATTCCCACTTTTATTTGCATGAATGCACTTTTCTGGAATTGCTGGGCATGTTTCCAAAATTGTGGACATTGTTTTGTTTCTTTGACTATGATGAAGGACTTGACCTGGGTGTGAGTTACAGCTTAAAAAGGACAATTCACACACTGTGTTTTCACCTGCCCCTTGTTCCTTTAGTTTTCCAACATTTTTTGTCCATGGTTTGAGAAGGGACTGATTTCTAATGTCACTGGTCACCTTGTAGGGCCTGGTCTGTTTTTTCAATTGCTGCAGAAGCTGGAGTTGTTTAGAGAGTTTGAAGTGAGATATTGGGAATAAATCCTTCCCTGTGAGGGTGGGGAGGCCTTGGCACAGGTTTCCCAGAGAAACTGTGGCTGCCCCATCCCTGGGAGTGTCCAAGGCCAGGTTGGAGCAACCTGGGACAGTGGGCGGTGTCCCTGCCCAGGGCAGGGGGGGGGATGAGCTTTAAGGTCCCTCCAAACTCAGACCATTCTGGGATTTCTGTAAGGTTAAGAGGCCTGCTCAGGCCTCTCTCAAAGGAGAAATGGAGCTGTGGCAGTACTTTTCCTGTCCTTCACAGGATTTTATTATCTTGTGCATCTTCATCCCGTCTTCTGTGGCAAAATGATAAAGGAATGAGGTTAAGAGGCTGCAGGATGTGCTGGGTAGAGGGGAGAGATGATCAGCTGAGGCTCGGGTGTGATGTGGCCCCAAGCACCTGAGGAATGTGCCAGAGTTACCTTTAAGTGCTGAGAGACCAATAAACCAGTTGCAAGTCATGTTCTTCTTCCTATAGAATTTACCTCAGGCTTTTTTTCTGGTTATATCTACCCCCATCCTGCTTTTGATATCCATCTCTGCTTCATATTCCTGCTTGTGCATAGAAAATCCTTCCAGTTTCTGCCAAGTCATCACCTTCTCAACATGCAAATCCCTCCTAAAACCTCCCTTCTTCAGTATTGACCACATGAAATGATTTATTCTTCTAATATATCTGCATATTTGTCAGGGCTGTAGATAGATGAGCTGGGCAACAGACACAGATCTAAATGAACTGGGTGATATTTCCACTGGTTCTTGTTTCCTCATTTATTTGACTTTCTTGTTTTGTTGTGAAATGAGCTGATGGACTGCTGGAGTTAAGACATCATGTCAAGTGATTTTAGTTATGCATTTTGAATTCTGTATAAATAATGGGTAAGTGATGAAACTAAAAATGATTCAGGTACAAGCTGCAGCTCAGGAAAACACCCAGTTGGCATTAAAATTCATCTGTATGCAGTGAGGAATGGAAATCAAATGATGGTGGTGATTACCCAGGGCAGGCTGGGATGGTGGAAGGTGTCCCTGCCCATGGCTGGGGATGGAATGAGATGAGTTTAAGGTCCCTTCCAGCCCAAACCAGTCTGGGATTCTGTGTTATAAATGCAGTTAAATACATACAGCAAGGTAACACAGCAGTCAGCACATCCCCTTTTCTGTGAGTGTTGGATGGGGGTTCTTTCATGTTGTGTTCCATGGATCCACCTGATAGTTGAGTCATTAGGGCAGGATTTTTGGGAAGCCAGAAGGTGATGGAGAAATCTAAACCTTTGGAAATGATTTGTAAATGATCTTTTGGGCCATCTGCTTCTTACTGGTTTAGAAGGAATATTCAGAAGAGTAGATCAGGCCATGGAGTGGGTGACAAACCTTCATTGTTCTGAGGTCTAAAATAAACTTGTTGTGGCTGAAGATGACAGGGATAGTTTCCCAGAATGCTTGTTCCTTTCAGTGCCATGTGCTTCATCAGCCAAGCTGTGATTAATTGCAGCAGGGCTGCTTTAAATTTGAAACAGACATCACAGGCTGAGCTTTCCCTTGATGTACAGACCATGTGGGGGCTGGCTGTGCAGGCCTTTAAAAGGCTTTATTTTAAACAGCTTTATTTTTAACAATATTCCATGTTAGAGCTACATACATATATGTATTAAAGAGCTATATTTATATTTAATAGATATACTGATATCTTTTATTTCTATTTTATAGCTATATTTATCTAACAGATACATATTTCTCTATGTAAATAAATATTATTTACCATAATCTTTCCAGCCCTTCTGCCCACATTGTCCAGACAAAGTCATAGAAAACTCCAGTTGTTTAAACACATGTGTGTGTGTGTGGAACCCACTGGTTTGTGTCTGATGTGTGTCCCCTTTTACTGGCAGTTTAATAAGTGCTGCTGACCTGTGTCTTGCCCTTTCACGCACTTAGGCAGCCACACAGAAATCCGAGTTTGTCTGGCCTGTGGCTCAGCCAGCCTCCCCAGGGACCACATTTTCTGCCTGCTGAACTGGAGCCGGCCCCTGAACTCGACAGCTGGATGTGCCACTGGCTGGGAGGCTGGAATGTGGGCAGAGCAGACTGCAGGTGGGTTGGGTTGGATGCTCAGAGCAGGACTGGGCTGGATGATGCAGGGGCTGGTGATGCCAGGTTAATATTTGGGATGTATTTTTTTAAGTCCTGAGCTGTTCTCTGTCCCTGGAGGGGATTGTCTGCCTGTGTCCAGTTCTGGGCCATGCAATTCAGGAAGGATGTGGAGGGGCTGGAGAGTGTCCTGGGAAGGGATGAGGGAGCTGGGGGGGCTCATCCTGGAGAAAAGGAGGCTCAGGGGGCACCTGGAATTCTCTGCAATCCCTGCCAGGAGGGGGGGGTCAGGCTCTGCTCCCAGGGAAGAAGGGACAGGAGGAGAGGGAATGGCCTCAGGCTGGGCCAGGGCAGGGGCAGGTTGGGCATCAGGAGGAATTTCCTCATGGAAAGGGGCTGCCCAGGAAGGTTTAGAGTCCCCATCCCTGGGGGTGTCCAAGGAAGGACTGGATGTCCCTCAGTGCTCTGGGCTGGGGACAAGGTGGGGATGAGGCACAAGGGGGACTCAATGACCTTGGAGGTCTTTTCCAATCTTCAAGATTCTGTGACTATTACACTCCATTTCAGTGCCCAGATCTCAGAGGAACTGGGTCTGTCTTGGCTCTTAGACTTTGAAGCTGCAGCTCAGGCTGTACAGAACTGTTGGTTGAACTTTGGAGGTCCTGGGTGCAGAGCTGGGGTAGCTGGACAAGGTACCTGTGAAAACTAACAACCTAAAATGCCCTTGGCTGCACATGTGGAGACAAAAAGCTTATGGACTATTAATATGATTTTGCTTCTATGACATTGCAGGCTGACTTCAGGAGAAGGTGACTTTAGGTGTCTTCATTAATTAATCCACCATAAAGATGTGCATTGATTATGATGTTAACTGGTTTTATTACAAGAGAAATAGAAGCAGCAAACCTAATTCTCATCCCTTTCTGCTTTGTCCCTCGTTGTACCATCCTTTCAATTCAGTGGGATGTCCCACTACAGGCTCTAGAACAAACATATTAGAGTGGTTGCAAAAGAATGTCTGAGCTGATGGAAAATTATGAAATTACTGTAAATTGTGAATCTGTTCTTGATGGATTTCAGTGAAGTCCAAAGCTTGGTGTGTTTTTTGGGACCTGATTTTGGTTTAGGAAATGATCAACAGACACTGTCAACAAGTGCAAACCAGAAACAGAGATGAGGAAATTTCTGTCAGGCTCTCTGTCAGGTACAATTGAAGCTTACAATTGAATGTTTAAATAGAGTTGCAGAGTTTGTGGGGAAAATTCCCTGTAGGAATGTTGGGCTGGATCCTCACCCAGGATGCCACAGTTGGAATTGTGGCTGAGCACAGCTGACCATGTGGTTTGTGGGGTGACTGAGGGGAATGACCCTCCTTTCCCTGTGTGTCACTGCTGCCAACAGGGCTGTTCAGAATAAAATAACATGAGATTTAACCTCTTTTACATCAATCAAGTCCAGGCAATATTTACTAAAAATATATTTCCCTCTTAAGACTCTTCATTTCACTTCATGGAAACTGATTCATCCCCCAGCAAACTGGTGGAATTCTTGCTCAAACTCTTCCTGACATGTGGATTATCCTGTATCAACTTATTGACAGTGGGATTTTCACCCCTCCAAACAAGAAGCTGCTGGAAATGAACCCCCAAATGGTCCAGCAGACAAAAGTGAGCTCCCTCATTATTTTAAAATGCACTGAACTCTTTGGAATTGCTCTCAATAAACTTATCCTGCATTTTGCATTGCTGTTGCTCCCTGAGCCTGTTTGAGCTATGCCAGGAAAGTCACTGTCAGGTCAACAGCTTTCATTTCCTATTGAGTTTTCCTCGAGAGTTGAGTCACATTTTGGTGCAACACCATTCACAGGAGTTGATTCAGGAACACCTCAGCCTGTCCCCTGGGTTTGTCTGGTCCAGACAGATGGTGGTTAATTCACTTAACACTTCACTGAAATTTTGAAGGACTTTCTTATTATTTTATTCAGTTTACAGAGTGCAGAAAATCCTCTGAGCTCAGGGATGGGGCTGATTTGAGCAAAAGCCCTTGAGAACCAGAAATATCCTTCCTTTACAGTTTGTTCTGATGTTCTTCTGGTCCCCTTTTTGGCTCAGTATCTTCCATATTGTTCAGAATGAAGAATTAGCCTTGCTGATGTATTTCCCTATTCCAGAGGCACTGGAGGCAATTTAGTGCAGCCTGTTTGAAAAGTTGCAGGAGGAACCCAAAAGCAGAATTTGTTTTTCCTCAACTTGTGTCTTCCTTCTGTTCTGATAGT
The DNA here is from genome assembly GCA_013400695.1 of Neodrepanis coruscans. Taxonomy (NCBI): domain Eukaryota; kingdom Metazoa; phylum Chordata; class Aves; order Passeriformes; family Philepittidae; genus Neodrepanis; species Neodrepanis coruscans. The sequence goes on along the minus strand of VYZS01105989.1, from coordinate 23,839 downwards.
CAGATCAACTGTAACCATAACAGCAGTTATGGACACAACATAATACTTAGAATATAATTTATACCCTCATTATAGCCCATACAAAAAAATGAAGACTTTGACAAACCCTAAGTAATCAATAATTATGCAATTTTCCAATCATTTGATGGTTTAAAGCAGGACAGAAATGTGCCTGTTAATTCCTTGCCCACGGTCCCAGCATTGATCCAGGACCTTTGCTGGTGCTGCCAGGGGGGTGGGATTGAAGCAGCTGAGCTCTGGATGTGGTGGCACTGCAGTGAGTTCCTGAGAGCAGCAATTTGGGAAGGAAATTTAGGAACCTTTTCAGTTCACACGATGATATTAATTTGAACCAATTAATTCCCATGGCTTTCAAATTTTTTTTTACTCTTTGTTGATGCTGAGCTTAATAAATCACCACCCTGTTGTGCTTGGTACCTCCTACATGTGTAGTAACAGAAATAATAAGCCCTGGGTGGTTATGGAATGGGTCACAGGGACTGTGTGATAATTTTGCAGGTAATATTTGTTCCCTGTGGTGTGTTTTGTTCAGGCAGAGATGAAAGGCTGAAGCCTTCCCTGTCCCTGTGTGTCTGCTCAGTCCTTCTGCCCTGTTGCCCTGTTTTAATTTGGCTTGGAGCTCCTCCTGACCAGCTCTTCTCCATCCACAGTGTACTGGGATGGCAGCAAACTGAAATTTATACCAATGAGGCTCAAAACTCTCATAGGCAGTGGCTCAAAATGGCACAAGAAACTGCTGCTGGACCCAGTGAGCCCTGCTGAGCATCCACGGGGTCACTGAGACTTTGTTCCAGGAACAGAAGGATCAGTGGACATTTGAAGGGCAGCAAGGCACAAAAATTCCCCTACACAAAACTCTGAGAAGGGAAAGTCCCTTTAGAACTGGCACTGCTCACTTCCCATTTGGGACTCAGGTACCTTCAGCTGCAGGAGGTGGAGGCAGCTGAGAAAACAAGTCCTGAAGTAATTTTTCTCTCCTCTTAAAAGGCAGAGAGAGGGGTTGTTCATCCTGAGAGAGGGCTTGTTCATCCTGAGAGAGGGGCTGTTCATCCTGCTATGCCTCCACGTTGTCTCTATTTGCACCTATTAAGTGGCTTTGTTTGCTGTGGTTGTTATTTTGGGTGGGTTCTCTCTTTCTGTGTACACACAACAGTAATTTCTACATCAATGGGAGGCATCACAGTGTCTGTGGGAATGAGCAGATCATCCTGCAGAGTGATAGCAGCCTAACCATTTGTAACCCTGACTCCTGCCCCATGAAGGGCTCTCACCAGCACTCCTGTGTGCTGGTGTGTTGGGGATGGTGGAATTGGGCCCACAATATTATGTCACAAAATAGAAAACACATGACCCTCCACCAGCTGTAATGGCATAATGGGATAAGTGCGAGGGAGAAGCAGCAGGATATAATAGGTACTCAGCTGCCTCTGAGATGGGGCCTCTGTATTTACCTAGATAGAAGAAAGCTGGAAAACTAGGGCAGCATAAGAACAAGAGTGACAGTGTAAGTGCTGCAGGAGGTGGTGGTGGGTGAATTGGAAATGCAGCAATATGGGATGTTATATAATAAATAATAACAATAATATCTGTGTTTAGTCCTGCTCAGCCTGGAAATACTTCACCCAGCTGCTTTGCAGAGCTCAGAGGAGTGTTGGGGCCTCTTTGGTATTGGGTTTCCTAATTCCTTCTTTTCTCTTGCTGTGTAAAAGCCTGAATGTGGTGTTTTGTGCTTTATTATGTCTGGAGTGTAGTGAAGCTTTCATCTGCCTTCCTGTACCAGAAACGTGCAGGAATGATCAACAACAGCCATGATCTGTGGGATTTCCCATCCCTGGCAGTGTCCAAGGCCAGGCTGGACAGGGCTTGGAGCAACCTGGGAGAGTGGAAGGTGCCCCTGCCCATAGCAGGGAGTTGGAAAGAGATGTTCTTTTTGATTCCTTCCACCCCAAACCATTCTGGGATTCTGTGAGTTGAGCTGTTGAGGAAACAGGGAATCAAATGGGGAAAATCCCAGCACTCCCTTGCTCATCCTTCTGACAGCAGAGCTCCATCCCACGCCCGCTGGGTTTTGCTGCAGGTTGCAGAAATGGGGTTTATTTGGTGCTGGGAGCAGGCTGTGGTGTTGAAGTGCATCATCTTTCAGGCCAAGACACGACTTTCTGGCACTCATTAACATATTTAAGCTGTGCTTTCTGTGCCACTCTTTGATGTAGACTCAGCTTTGCTCGTGGCTTTGGGGCTTATCTACATTCCTAATTTCACTTTTAACTTATTTGCTGACTTGGGTTAAGACCCTCCTGCTTAAGTGATGAGTCATTTTCACTTGCAGGAAAATTTGCATTTTTTTTTTTCCACAGAAGGCACTTAGGAACAGGTTAAATGAACCATTTAGATGATTGAGAGAGAGATGCAAGGGAAAGTGGAAGAGCGTGCTATTTTCTTACTCTTTGATTCAGATTGCTTCTATTCACTTAATTCCTTAGATGTGGATTGCTGGGTAATGCCTCCCTCTGCATTGCCTCCCTTCCCTGCATTTCTTGGGCTGAGTTGATTGGAATTCATCGGTGTGTTTTAAATTGTGGTTTTTTCCCTGCGGTGCCATCGAACAATAAAATTCACTTTATAGTTGCAGGAATTGTCAAGGTGGACTGAACTGTTGAACATGTAGAGAAAGATGCACATAGGAGTCTTTAGGAATAAAAGATGAGGTGTTAAAAAGTAGAAAATGAAACTTTTGAATGTGTTTTTTTTTGTAAACTTTCTCAACTGGAGCAAGTTGTTTTAGAAGGAAAATCTAGTTAAAAAAAAAAAAAAAGCCCCAAAGTATGAAGCATAATGAATTTTCGGATTTTTTGAACACTTCCAAGGGACATACGATCTTTCCACAGCTTTGTGAGATTTATGAAGGGAAAAAAATCAATTTTTATTTTTTTTTTCTCTGTCTACCACGATGGAATCGTTGTGCTGAATTACAGGTGGTCAGACAAGTTACAAAGGGAGGAACTCAGGGACACAACCTGAGTTGGAATCTGAGCTAAGGAGGGGAGATGTGTTCTTGGTGTTACCTCTGGGGGTAGTAAGGATATCCCCTGCCAGGCTGGAATGAGAGGTTGAAAGAAGGGAAGCATTTTGCAGAGTGATGGTGTAAAATCAAATGGGGCCATTCCCTTGGGAATTGGACTCGATGTGGGTCCCTTCCTGTGATCTCTGTGCTCTCTCTGCCTTCCAGGTCTGATGTGGAGACAGAGAAGGACCTGTTGAAATATCAGTTAATAGGAGTTTGAGGCTTTCTTTGTTAATTTTGACTAAATGACGTGTTAATAATTGGGTTAAGCCATACAATAATTCTTCTCACGTAATTTTAGGCTCTTGCCTGGCCTATATTACTGGAATATCGGGCTCTGCCCTATTTTATGAATATATTCCTCTCACAGCATCCCAGAGCGGGGATGCAGAGGTGCTGTCCTGTCTCACAAAGGGGGCTGAGGTGACCTGACCAAGGTTAAACAGAGCAGGTGGCACTTTAGGGCTTTGAATAAGGACCTTTCCAAATTTTAGGCTCAAACCTTCCTCGTGTCACAGCCATTTCCATTTGCAGCATCTGTCCTGTCCCTGGCCATCGATGGGAGCCTTGGGTGGGGATGCTTGTAGTGTGATAATACACATAATAAATGCACAGGCAGCATTTAGGAGCTGGAACATCCTTTAATGAGGGGGTGGTTTGGAAGGGGGGGTTTGTTATTAAACATCCTCTTGGCGTGGGTCTCTAAAAACCCGGGGTCTCCTCGCTCTCCCTCCCGTCTCAGGTCTCTAAAAAAAAGCCGGGGAACAGACCCCCATCCATATTCAAACCCGCCTTGTGCAGCGAGCTTGAAAAAGCCATTTCCCCGCAGCTGTGGGAACCTCGTTGTGCCGGTGCCGACGTGTCACATGATGGGCTTCAATCAGATTGAGCCCGTTTTAACTGCATTTGCACTGATTTGCTCGGCGGAGGAGCCGCGGAGTTGTTTAGCATTATTGATTCCTCTTGACTTCCCGGGAGCATTGGCTGCCGTTGACCCTGGCATCTTGCTGGAGCAGACTGGCCCGTCATGTGATACTGTCTGGCTTTGTCCTTGCTCTCAGTCAATTCCTGTTTTACTCAGCAGATGTCTTTTGTTCCCGACAAAGATTGCTCATCCCATTGTCCCGGGCTGAGCGGGTGCCCCCGTCCAGCCTGGGCTCCAGCCTGGGCTCCCAGCCCTTCCCAGCCACGCTCTGCTCCTCCTTCCCCCACTCTCTGAACAACCAGAAGGAGCCTGGTTTGCTTTTTGCCTTTTTTTTTCCCCCCTCTCTTTCTCCCCAGGGGTCTGGCTGGATTATTTCTGAAGCTGGTTTCTTGCTTCTGTGGAAGTAAAGCAGTGAAAAGAGGTTTAATTTTTTTTGGTAGGGTTTCCTGGGAAGCACCTGAGACCTCCCTTGACTAAATCAGCACCCATCCCTCCCTGATTTTGATTTTAATCTGGTCCAAAATATCTAAAGAGATGGTTTGAGTTGTTTTTTTCATTGCATTGGATGGACCTGCTGGAAGGGATGGGGGAAAAGTTATGGGCTATGACCAGGATTTAAGTGGCAGCCTGAAAGATCTGGGTCCCTGCTCCACTTCTCTCTTGTGCCAGAATCTGCTGAATTCAGCTCTCCTGCTGTTCAAATCCAAAAGGATAAATCCCAGTCAGTAGCACTGCAGTGCTTTGAGGGGCCTCTGTGCTATTGGGGTACCTTGTGGGTGCTCTGCTACATCTGGGAGAGCTGGAAAAGCAGAGATCTGGTGACTGCACAGTGTTCTGGAATGTCTGAGTGAGGAAAATGGGGACAGGGGCAGGTGATGGGCAGCACAGAGGGAGTGAGACCTCACCTCAGCCAACCCACTGCCTGAGGGATGGCTTGTGAGACTGCAGCCTGGGGCACAAAAAGCTGATAAATTCTTTATTGTCTCCTGTTGACTTTAGAGTTCAAAGCTTTCCCTTGAATTCCAAGTGCTAAAATTTTAGACTTCCAGTGCTTGGAGAGGGGGGGGCAGCCCAGGGCTTGGGTTCTCCCCCACCTCAGGTAGGGCTGATAAACTCTCTGCTTAGTTCCTTCCATGTGCTGAATTTCGTTTTCTCTCCCAGAAGCCAAGATAAAGATGAATAGATGTGATTTGTGCCCCAGCTCACTGCAGCCAGGCTGTTTGTCAGCATTGTGCTACTTCATTGTAACTCCATGTGTGGAACCTGAATCAGGTCCATAAAAGCTGCTCAGAGGCCCATTGTTTTCCATTATTATTCCTTTTTGTTCCATTATTACTTTTTCTCAGGAACTAAATATTTTCCCTTTTTAATTTAGTGTGGTTTAACTTAAACCCCCACTTTTCTTACTAAACCCCCCCTAAATTCCTCTGTTACCACCTCACCTCAGTGACTGCAGCTTTGTTCACATGGCACAGGGATTCTTGGAAAGGAGAGGATTTTTTTTTTTTCTGTCACCAGTGGGAATTGAAGTGGGGAGAGGGCAAATTTAAATTAATTAAAAAATCTGTTAAAAGCAAACTGCTTCTGGTGGCAAACTCACCTTTTGGCCAGTCCTGTATGTGATCCCCCTCTTCTGGTTGTCTGTGGAATTGGAGATGGAGGGAAGTGCAGATCAGCACAGACAATAGGGCTGGGGCAAATGTGATCGTTTTCATTGTGCTGGTGAAAGATCTTTTGGAAATTATAGAGCAGGGTGTAATTTTGCTGTGTATTGGGTTCACCCTGGTGTTGATGTGCTCCATGTAGGAGGTGCTGGGGGTCTGAGTGAAGCTCAGCTCAGCTCAGCTCAGCTCAATTTGGCCCAACTCCGTTATTAATTGTAGCACTGAGGGGACACAGGTTTTCCCCTGTCTGGCACCTGGTGCCTGTGAGAGGTCAGGGTGTGAAATGCTTCTGTTGTGGGTTGGTAGTGCTTTAATTTTTATTTGCTGAGATAAAAATCCTGGTGGGAAGGAGGCAGTTCAAAGCCAGTGCCAGAGCATCCTCAGGAGGGGCTGTGTGAGGTATGAGTAGATAACAAGTGAAAAAAAAAAAAAAGAATCACATCAGGTGCCTGATTTGTCTGCCATGCAGCAAATCCATCATGATATGTGGGGTAAGGAAGGGAGGTGGGAGGTTTGGAACCTCCTGGCTGGAAATATTGCAGGATTTTTCTGGGTGTAGGTCCCAGGATTTTATTTGGCTCGAAGCAGAGGTAGAGGGGAGCAGTGTATATCCATAGACAAATTCATATCCATATCCCAGCTTCATCTTCCAGAAACTGAGTCTAATCCTGAAGGTCACTGAGCTACAAAAATGTTCCTGCCTAAGAGTCCAACATCTGCCATCTTGCTCCGTGGTGCTCCCCTTCCTTTTTGCAGCACTAATCACACTGGAGTTCATAACCTCTGCCCAGATGTTTTAAAGGAGGCAGGGAAATATTCTGGGGAAGGTATTGAGTTACAATCTGGGTTGAGATGGAAGGAGAGACCTAAAAGCAAAGAGAGATCACACAATTCCCCCTCGTTCCCAGCTTGAGAAAGCAGCATTCCCTGACTGTTACCCATCCTTTCCAGTGAGAGCAATGAGATGAACAGTTTTCTCTCTTCTTTTGTCCCTCCTGGGCTCAATTTACTGTAATTCCTGGTTGCACATGGCACAAATGATTGAGTGAGGATGTTGAACCCACTGTTGCGTATAAAATGAGCCAGACAATCTTTTTGGAGCCCAGATTGTTCTAGAATAGAAAAATATCCTCTATTTCCTAGGGCTGTGGAGGAGCCTGACCCTGAAATGGAGCCTTGTCACACCAGGAGGTTTCTCCTGGCTCTCTCTGTGCTCCTGTCACACGTGGAAGTGTCAGACAGAAGTTGGTTTCACAGTTGTGTCAACTGGGGGAGACACATTTTCCTTAATGGAGTGGGAGACGATTTCTGAGAGATGTAAATGCCAAAGCATCCAGAACTTTGCCAGGTAACTGTCCCTTGTGTCCAGCAAAAGTGTCCTCTTGGCCCTGGGCAGGAGGAATTGGCTGTGCTGAGGTGATGTCACGAGCGTGTTTCACCTCTCTGCTTCTCCTCCTCCCTTTCCTCTTGCTGTTTGCAATCTAAATGTCCAAAGCAGGGCAGTACAGTGGGGCCTCCGTGCCAGATGGGGCCTCTGGGAAAAGCCAGAATGCCAGGAGCACTCGTGTGACCCTCAGTGCCGAACCTGCTGCTCTTAAATCAGGTGCCCCTTTCCCTTCAGGAAACCGCGGGGGCCCTGCAGGAGCTGCCTGCTGCAAACCCCGGGCTCTGCCACAATGGATCCACCTCCCTTCTTGTGCTTGCAAGTTTCCAAGGAGCAATAAATCCACCGTGGCTCTGCACTGAACGCAGAATTGATCCGGCTGCAGGAGCCACGGGGAATCAATTGCCAGTGCAGGGTGTGTGTGAGTCCCTGTGTGCCCTGAACATCCCTGTGCTCCCTGGCCCTGCCTCCTGCAGCCCTGGCCTGGGGATGCCACGGGGAAATCGATTTTTTTGGTGTGAAACCCAAAGGTGAACCGTGGCACTGGGCAGCTCTGAGCCATCTGTCTTGTCGGGGCTGCTGTGGGAGGGAGGGTGATTGGGAATTGCTCGTTAATAAGGAGCAGAAATTGCAGCCAAACGCTCTGGTGAGAGAAATTTTTTCTTTTGTTTTCCCTACAAAACCCTCCTCTATTCCCACAGGTTCTCTTTCCCTGACAGAGAACTGAAATGGCACCTGAAATCAGCTGCACACACGTTTTCTTGGCATCCTTTCCAAGGTGCTGAATCATTCCCCCCAAAATAAATCCAAGCACCTGCAACATTCCCACCCTTCCAGGGAGAACTGCAGCTTCCCAGAGCCAGAGGTGCCACCAGAGGTGTCCTTTACACTGACCCAGCACAATAATCCACCGAAAGAAAGCAACAGATGCTGAGTCATCACCCAGCATTTTTGTACCTCCGTGTTCGCCCAAAAAAGCTGGAAATGGGTTGGCTTTCCTCGGCTTGGGGAGGAGGAGAGGATGGCAGGGGATCCAAAAATACAGGGGCAGAGTTAAGGTGGTTTTGGTGAGCTCTGCAGTGTCTGTGTTTTTCAGCAGTGGGATGTCCTTGAGCATATATTTATATATGTGTATATATTTATTTTTTAATTTTTTTTCTCTATTCCTTTTAACGTGACTCAGAGATTTTTGCTTTTCTTGGTATTATTTTTATCTTGTGCTGCAGTCTGCAGCCAGGGCATGTCAGATTCATGCCACACAAACTGCTCTGAAGTTAAAAGCAGAAGAGATTTCGTTGTGCTCCTCCTTTATTTCACGACTGCTCACTACACCTTGAAGAAAACACAGGGTTTTTTTGGAAGAGATTCAACTCCCAGCCTGCAAACTCTGCTCTTTGGCTTTCCAAGGGGGCCAGAGCTGCATCTTCCTTTTCTTCTTTCAAAATTGCATCTCGCTGAAGAGCCTCTGTTTTGAGATCATGGCAGAGATCACAAAGCCCCCCCAACCCCTCCCCTGCCCCCGAAGAATCAACCAACCCAAACTAATACTTTAATGACTCCTTTTCCTCCCAAGGAAACAAATTCAAGCACACACACACACACACACACACATGAACAACAACAAAAAATACTATTTTTTTTTTTTTTTAAAAAAAAAAGAAGCTGGAGGCTGAGGAGGACCTCGTCTGGTCAATGAAAGAAAGAGACGGATGTCTGGTGCCATGGCAATGGAGCAGGGATTACTTTGCACTGGAAAATAGGTTCTTTTTTTTTTTTCTCCCCCTTCTTTTTTTTTTCTATTCCATTTTTTTTTTTTTCTCAGGCAGCTAAGAGTTGTCACTGAGTCTGAGAGGCCCATTTAGAGGAAAACGAGCCTCTGAGGAGAATTGAATGCTTGCTTTCACCGGCTGCTGCTTGAACAGTCTGCTTTGCTTTTTTGGGCAAGGCAGGATGCAAACACCCAGATTTGTTTAGAGCTTTCCCAATCCCTGTGTGTGTGCATATGTGTGGATACATAGCCATAAAAATGAGAGGCACTGGGCACAGATTTGAGCTGGTAGGAACATCCATTAGTAACAAAAACCAGGCAAACATTTAATTGTGAAAGCCATTTAACCTGGGCAGATATATTGGGTAGGAGTCCATGAGAATTTATCACTTCACTGCCAGGGATACTGTGTGTGATTTGGGGTGTATTTAGCATTTTATTGCCATTAGGCTGGATTTTGAGCGAGATTAATTAAATCAATTTAATGCAGGTCAGGAGGTTTTCTGACAAAAGGTATTTTTTCGGTGGAAAAGGAGGATTTGTGGAGATTTTTCACTGGGAGCACTTTGGTTCTGTGCTGCTCCCTCCCTTCCCACAATTCTGAATGTTGAGGGTTTGTTTTTTTTTTACGAAGTTTCGAATTGAAGAAAATATTTTGGTCAAGACCACGTTGTTTTGCAAATTCATCTTATTTCTGCAAACGTTTAACAAAGAAATTGGCCAATGGCACCATTCCAAAGTGATGCTATTTTCAAGTGATTTTTTTTTTTAAACTGCTTTTTGAATTTCTGAACTTTGAAGTATTTTGCTTTTTTTTTTTTTCCCCTCTATTTTTTTGTTTTGTGGTGAAGGAAAGGCTTCTTGCAGATGTCTGCCAGCCAAGACATGAAGGTGTTCTCTGATCTGTGAATCCTCCACCCTCCAGACAAGGAGGTCCCAAATAGACTATTTAAAGCAGGTAAAACAGAATCAAAGACCTTTTTTTTTGGCTGATTGAAGGATCCCCAGGTGACACCCAGGTTCCCCTTAGTGACTTTTGCCTCTCTGTTGAATTCCCCTTTATTTACCACCCCCCAGAACAAGGATGTTCCTTCCCATCCCATGGCAGACAGATCCCAGGAGTGAATCCCACTGGGTTTTTTCAGTGTTTTGAGCTTCCCCCACCAGACTTTGAGGGAATTGGGTTGATTTCTACCATTTTCAGGACGAGGCAGTGGATTAATTTTGCAGCCTGGGCTCCTGGGTCCCTTCAGACACGTATTTCACTGACATCAACAGTGGCACAAGTTCCAAAATATTTACTTGGTGCTGACATTCTGAGATGATGTTGCTTCTTGCCAGAGTAAAACTGCCTTAATAGATGAGCCAAAACACGATTTTAAGATATGTTAATCTTATTCTATACATGCTATGCCTTTTGCATAGCAGGGCCACATTAAAGCCTTGAAATCCTCCTGTAATATTTCGTCCTTTCTGGGCTGAGTGGATGTTTCAGGCTCTGTTGTTGTAAATGGTATGTGTCTCCTTTCTGCTGTCTGGAATGAAAAATAGCTCCTCTCTTTGATCTTTCCCTCATTTGCTAAAAAGTAACCAAAAATAATCCCCCCCTTTTTTATGTTGGGGGTAGGTGGTGAAATGTGCCAGGATTAAAAAAAAAATGTGACCCTCCTTTTCGGTGATTACTGACTGTGAAACAGAAAATCTCTGTCCAGGTAAAAAATTTGAGTTGTCATAGCAACAGCAGGATGGCTATTTATTTTTGGATTTCCATTTTCACTGATTTATTTAACACATTGACAATCCATTTATAATGAAGAGGAATTCAAGAGGGTTTTTGTTTCTGCCTGGGTTTATACTAAGCCAAGGTTGGGTTACTTTTCACCAGAGAAAATAAGCAAAGATAAAAGAGGTAAATAAAAAAGAAACCTTGTGGCTTTGGGGGACTTTTCTTTGAGGGTGCTGAGAGGTGCATGGGAGAGTGAAATCCTGACTGACTTGTTTATTTTATTTCTTTTAGAAGAACCTTAGTGCTGCAGGAGGGAACAAAGGTTGGAGTCCAGCTGTGAGGCCCCAGCTGCTCACCTCCACCTGCCCTTGCCCGCATGCACACACTGCCAAGAAGAGCTCAGTCAAGCCACTGGAAGTGGCTCCTCTGCTCCATCTCCTTGCAGAAGTCAGGGAAAGCCTCAAGGCCATGGAAAAAAATCTGTATTTCTCATTTTGGTGGTGAGGTCTCGGTGCTTAGTGCAGCTCAGTGCTCTCTCAGGCTCAGATTTGGCTGCTCTCTGCACAACCAACCCCTGGTCCAGGGCTTGGAATGATCCACAGAGCAGCCTGGGGTTTGGAGAGCCCAAACACACTCCTTGCTTTAGCACAGCCCCAAAATTATGTAACTGGCCTTGTCTCATTTTGAGGTGTTTGTGCTAAAATGGGCTGTGCTGTTTTCAGGAGTGGATTGTTTGCAAGGCCAGGAGCTCCTTGGCCAGAGGATGTGTCTGAAAGGTTTTGTGTCTGATGATTTGAGCCATCCCTGGAGACTCAGCCCAGCTCTGGTATCCACAAAATCAGGGATTTTCAGAGCTTACAGCAGTGGTAGACAAAGCACTTGGACACCAGTGAAATGCAGCAAAACAAGCAAGAAATTCCTGTAATTTATGAATTCCTATGTATCTTCACCCCTGGAGATTTCATTCCAGTGGCTGCCTTTGAATGCCATCAAACTTACCTGCCACACAAGCCATGTCAGGCTTCAGCATTTGGTGACTCCTGAAAGCATTGGAAGTCTGGGAAGTTTGGGGCAGGTTTTGCAGAAGTGAGCAGTGAAATCCCAGTGGAATAACCCAGGGAGAGCAGGTTGGTCCTTCTCTGGGATTTGTTCCCTCTGATGGGTTTGGGTGGCAGAGATTGATGGCTTTGAGAGAACTGGTATTGATGACACATTTGTAGAGCTCAGTGAAACCTGTGAGCCTGGCAGGTACTGGGGGAAATCTTCAATCATTTTCTTCTCTTGCTGCTGTTTGTGGGCTGCTCTCAAGGCAGGAGGGCAGCTGTGCAGAGGGAGTGTTGCACTTGATGGCCAAACCTGGTGATCTGTGGGCTTGGTTTTGGATCAGTCCCTTCAGGAGAAGCTGAGGTTTGACCTGTGTGCAAGGAAAAGATCAAGTGTTGTTTCTGGCTGGGATTTTGGGCCTGCAGAGAGGAGGGTCATGTCCATCACTCACTGCTGCTTCCCCCACTTATCCTGGTGGAGCATCAGATTGTCCTTGGGGCTGAGACAGGGGTGGAGGGG
>VYZS01105989.1:0-10406 GCA_013400695.1 Neodrepanis coruscans | reverse complement strand
AAAAAAACAATTAAAAAATGACTCTGTGATGTATTAACAGGGTTGTCTCTTAAAAAAACCCCAAACCCTTGAGAGAAATCCAAGTCTTCTACATAATGGTTTCTTGAGCCTGACCCCCGTTGTCCAGCTCATCTGAAGCATCACAGAATCATAGAATTAGAATATCCTGGAGGGACCCACAGGGATCAAAAGTACCATTGACTTTGCTAAAGATTTCATGTCCAGTTTGGACTGGGAGAGTCCAAATGGGCTCTGTGGGCAGTAGTCAGAAAGAACCTGATTTTATCTAAAGGTTGGTGTTGGCAAGAATATCCCATAAAAGACTGATACAGTCAGAGTAGCAAAGAGTTTTTAAACAGATGCACAAGGTGCAGTTGTTCCATTATTCAATTATGACAGATTTTTTTCCCAACAACTTAATGAACATTCATTTGCAATGTATTAAAGCACTTTCTCTGTTAAATGTAAAGATCAGTGCTAGGAGCTATACATTGTGCAAGATAATTGCACCATGTAATTCTGGTGCTTCAACAATTTATCCTGAAATATTGATGGATATGTTCCAACAGTCCTTTTTTTTTTTTTCCCCACAAGTTTCATAATCTTTTAAATATCTCTCCCCTGAAAACTTTAATGTCAAGTACAAATCCCCTTATGTAACAGAAGTTTAATGCATCTGGATACTGCTAACCAAACAAAAGCATTGCAGAAATAAAAGAAGCTGTTAACATAAGGTATTGTAAATATGAATTTATGAGGAATCTGGAATAGCAGAAGGGGCATGACTAAGGAAAAGTTAAAGGCTCCCCTTCCATATTAGAAATACAAAGTATCTTTTCTCATTTTTCATTAGCATAACTTAAGAATAAAACACCCCTCCATTTTCAAATAGAAATTTAATGCTAAGTGACACTTTGCATAATTTCCTTTGGAGAGGCACTCTGGAGTGTTTTACTGTCTGTGGTTCTAGTGTTGACCCAAGACATGAACATTGAAATAGAAATGCAGTGAGGGCACACAGAGCAACAAGGAGCATCTCAGAGAAGGAGCCTGGCTCGTAAACAGTGGTTGGAACAGTTAGTTCAAGGGTTTGTATGTTTGCTGTAAAAATAGAACTTGAATCAAGCAAATAATGGTCATTAATAAGTCGTCTGGATAAAGCATTTGGGTTTGAGTTTATACAAATTGTGCTGAAAGCTCTTGGGTTTGCTCTAGGAGGAAAGTGGTGGAAGATTCCTGGGTGCTGAGAGCTCTGCCTTGGCCTCTTGGGATAATTGGCACAGGGAAGTTGAGGGGGTTACCTGTAACACTGCCCTTGGTTCTCCTAAACTGGAGAGAAAGGCCCGTGAAATCCAGTAAATGATCCTTGAATTTGTCACAGTGTCCTGTTTAGCTGTGAATTACAGTGCTGTTTCTGGGGGTGTGGATTTGTTGCTCCACTGAGCACATCATGCCGTGGTGTTTTTCTGTTTGCCTGCAGAATTCTCTCTCCTGCCTTTGTCTGAAAGTTTTGTCTCTTTTGATGCATCTTTCCTGGACTATATCTCTGTCCCATCCCTGCAAGTGTCCAAGGCCAGGTTGGATGAAGCTCTGAGCACCCTGGGACAGAGAAAGGTGTCCCTGCCCATGGCAGGGAGTGGAACAAGCTGATCTTTAAAGTCCCTTCCAACCCAAACCCTTCTGTATTCTGTGGTTCCTGCATCCTGTCCCATCTGCTGAAGGTTTAAGCAGGACTTACACAGGCAACAATTCTGAACTCTGCCAGTTGTCCCCAGCCCTGTCCTGGGAAGTCCCCTGGCTGACAATGAGCCATAGATCAGCCTTTCTTCCCTGCAGTGCTTGGCTCCCTCTCTGAGCCCATGGAGATGGATGCTCTCTGTGAGAATGGTGCTGACATTCTCTCACCAGGAACTGGCGTGGCACCATCATTTCATGTCCTATAGGTCCCCAGTAAGAACCAGCTGCTAATGAGTGCCAGGCCATTAGAGGCCTGGCGTGCACTCCAGCTCCAGAGTCCCCAGCTCAGTGTCCTGAGCCCATTATCCATTGTAGCTGCTGGGGATTGCTGCAGCCTGCCCTGTCAGCAAAGCTGTTGCACAACCAGCCAGTGACCACCCAGGGCTATTCTCTTTAGGCTGGATGCCATCTTTTCTGGGCAAATGTACAGATCATGCCTTGAACTGTGCCAGACACACTGTTTGTGGTTCGTTTCTGCTTATGAGCCTGGCTGAACAAAAAAGGAGATATATATATATATATTTATATCTGTGCCAGTGGGATTCACATACAATCTGACACTTGGTAGATGGTCCTTGGGGATTATAACGAGGCACCCACTGCTGTACAGCGTGTTTTGGCAACCAGGAGGGGTGGCAAGTCCCATGCCTGTCTTTCTTCTGCAAATCTTCATGTTTCTTTTTGGCACATCCGTGCAAGGAAGAAGAAGATGCAAGCACTGCCAAAGCTTCTTGTAGAATAGATGACATTTATATTGTTATGCAGTTTGCTGATCTAAACATACCATTGCCTTGCCTTGATAGCCCAGGGCAAGTGCTAATCAGCTTGTTTTGTGGGCACCATGCCATCTGAAAAGGGGGAACACAAATAGAGACAGTATGTGCATCATCCACGAGCGTTGCAAGAACACGATTCCCAGCTGAGGGTATGGAAATGTGTCTGTCTCCTGAGTGTGCATGTTGGCATGGAGAAGAGAAGTGACAGCATTACACAGAATGCATTTGCAATAAATCAGGGGTTATATTCCTTTGCTGCTTCCAGTTTCCATTATATGGGTCACGCTGTCACTGATGGAAATGGGCACGGCTGCCTTGGAAGCAGTGGGGGGTCACCAAATTTGATCTGCTGAGCTTCTCACCCCCTGTGACTGTTGCCCAGGAGAAGCTCCCCTTCTCATTTTGTCCTCTGGGGCATCAGCAAAGGCTGTTTGGTCTCACAGGTAACATGGAAGGTGAGGAGTTTGGGTTCCTGTGTTGTCACACTTGGTGCTGGGTGTACCTCAGGTGTGGATCAGGGCTTTGATTTAATTAGGATCTTAGTCCTGAGGGCTTTAATTAAGGTTTGCTGGAATGGCAGGCATGGTGGAATAGTTCACTTGCTTCAGTGTTGGGATAGATGCAAGGATATGGCTCTTTGACAAAGGTGCCCATGGAAAACAAGGGGAAGGGATTGAGTTCTGTGGGGTGGCAGTGAGTGTTGGCATGAGGGTGGGGAGGCTCACAGAGAGGTGTCATGGTGGGCATCCCCCATGGACCACCTGGTTGAGAGGAAGAGCTGAAGGAAGCTGCCTTTAAATGGAAAAAAAGCTTCATCACTACAAAAGGGAAATTGTGATTGGAGGGGCAGCTGCTCAGTGGGGCTGTGGGATCCTCCTTCTTAAGGATTCTCAGAGCTCCCATGGACACCAACAGATTCCATTTTGAGGTTGGCCATGCTTTGAGTAGGAGGATGACTTGGGTGGCTTCCAGCCATCTTTTCCAACCTCTGCACCGAGTACTATTTTTCTGCAAACCTCAGTGACCCTCGTGAGTCTTTCCTGGAGTAGCAAACAGACGAGGTGTTGCCTCTCCATCCTCCTCCTCCTCACTTTCAGCAGCCTCTGAAGTGCCCTCAGTGCCATCTCCCACCTTCATTTGGGTGTTTTAAGCACGTCCCTTCCCTCTTTCTGTGCTGTTCCTGTTTGTTTGTTCCTCAGATTGGATTTTTATGGCCCTGTTTTAGGAAAACACGATCTGTGGGTATTACATACAAACAATTACTTCTGAAAACCCCTGAAGATGGACTGAAAGTGGATACTTGCATGAAATAACAGGGGACTTAGGATGTACAAGTAGAACTCTAATAGCTGGCTGGAGTTCACTCTGGTAATCTGGCCCTTATCCCAGCCTTTTAGAAAGATAATCATCGTTCCAAGAGAGGTTTTCATTGACTATAGCATACACTTTATATTTCACTGTGTAATGGAACCTTCCATACACTCAAGGAAAACAATTTACAGAGCTAATTGCTGAACTCTGCAGATATAATCCTTTAAATGGGTTATGTTAGATAAGAGTTTATGTTAAAAAAGAAGAAATGTTCTAGAGGAAAATTATTGTTTGGGGAACATCGATTTGCATGAATTAATGTTTTCACTTCAGCTGATAGTTAAAAATGGATACTTAAGCTAAGCCACATTTTAGTGTAACATAAATGCTTCATTAGTTATGGTGAGAGCTGAAATCCATTGTTTGTTTGGTTTTTTTATGCCTTCAAACTTCAGTTGGCATCGGGTCAAACTGTACCAAAGGTTTCTTTTTTTTTTCATTAAAACAAAAAAGCCCTCCCTGGCCTCTGAGATGGGAGGATGCCTTGGAGTTCTCATTGTTACTCAGTGACTCAGTTTAGACAATCCTCTCCACCCTCCTGTCTCAGCCTACTTATCAGGGAAATTAGGGGTGGTGTTAATGATCTTACCTGACACAGTTGTCGCAGAAATTAAGTGATGAATATTTGCACAGTACAATATTTGTACAAAGGTGCTGCATTACTTGTTCTGCAGGAGCAGCCATCTGTCACACACACACACATCTCTCAGATTTAAGGACTGCAAGGAACATTTGGGGCTTGGGAAGTGAAGCAACTTTTGCAGAACTCGGATAATTTTTGGGTTTTTTTGGTTACTGTTTTTAATACTTCTATTAGAATTCAGAGTATAGCCCAGGTCTGTCAGTTCTTGTGGCTTTATTGTCCCTGTAGTCTGGGGTTACAGCACAAAGTGAGAGGTTCAGCACTGTTTAGAAGGTGTTAGTAATGAACCAGACAGAATGCTGGAGTTTAATTTAAATTCATTCTCTCCCATGTAGCTGAGTGTTGGTGACAGATTGAGAGAGAAGGAGTAAACCACAGCACTGTGTTTTAGAGGAACCCAGTGGAACAAAGGGTATGTATGTTTATTTTCCATGGTTCTCTTTAATTATCCTGTAGTTCCTGTGTTGTGCTTACCTTGATTGTGTTTAGAGAAAGGCTGCAGCTCATATATATCCAGAGAGGAAGGGACTAAGGGGGGTATTCCCTTTGAGGCTCATTCCAGCATGTGAACAGTAAAATGTGGAGATCACATCTCATTCCACTCTGCATTTCCTTGTTTTGCAGGATCTCCCAGTGCTGGTGAAATCCCTGCTCAGCCAAAGCTGCCATCCCAATTCCAGGTGCTCCTTCTCCCTGGCAAAGAGCCCAAGGAGGAGCTGTTTATAGGTGAGATGTTCCCTCCAGTCAACTGGAGTGATGAGCTTTTTGTTCCCTTCTACTAGAAGAAGCCTTGCCAGTTGTGAATTGAACTGATAATTAAGAGCTCAGGAACTTTTTAACCCCCTGATGTGTTTGGACAATATTTGTACCAAGGTAGTGTAAGATTGTGATCAGTTACACAAATTCGTTGCTGGTACTTGGTTTTAGCAACAAATTTTTAACTTGAAACTGGGGGTTGGGACTGGATGCAAAAATGCATATTAACTAGAAAATGAGTTCCACTGTGATCATTAAAAACTCTCTTTTGGGGTTGTGGTTGTTTTTTTTTTAAATTTTTTAATTATTTTCCACCCACCATCCTGCTCAGAAAATTTGCCTGATTTTTCAGGCCCTTAATTAAGGATGGAAATTTAGTGTTAGGCAGATGCTGTCCTTTTCTTCCCTACCCTTCCAGCAAAAACCCATGTGCAATGTGGTGCCTGGGGGCTCAGAGACTGGAGGATGGGATGTCAGTGATCAGCATCTGCAAAACCTGCAGCACATGCCCAGGGACCTGCAGGCAGATGAATCATGTGTTACATGGGCAAAGTTTAATCCCACAGGGAAAGTTACAACACAGGAAGAACCCCCTGAAAACAACAGGAATTGGTACAGTGTTTGGGCAGTAAACACAGGTTAGAACAGTCTGGGTATTTGCTTTAATCCTCTCTGATTCTATTTTGAATTGCTGTGTTCCTGCTTGCTAAACCACTTTCCATTTTCGCTCTGTTTTACTGTGACATAAGGAGGAGGGATATTTTGGAAACTGGAGAAGTGCCACTTGCACCAGAATGGCATGCCACTAATTTCTGCAGGTTTTTTTGAACTGAGCATTGCCACTCTGAAAGCTCTGTGAACCTCTTCTTGCAGGATTCCCCACAGAGATCCCCACCCTCCTACAAGGACATGCTCCAGGCTACAGGACTTGTGTTCCTGAAGAGTTGAGAGGATGGAGGGAGTTTGGATTTACAGGCTCTTGCTCCCTCAAGCCTTGAGTGAGCCCAAATGTTGCCAAAAGATCAGGAGTGTGAGAGCATCCTCAGTGTAAACAGGATGGAAAATTACTCTGCAGTGTGGATTGATGTAGTTCAGCATCATTTCAAGCAAAGGTCAAGCCAAAAGGTCCAGCCTGGCATGAGGCCACTCTCCATGAAGGGTTTGGCTTTGTGGCAGCGAGGTGGTGTTTGGACTGGGCTGGGAGAGAGGTGCCTGTGCCAGTCCTAGGCAGGAAAATGCCTGATGAGCCACATTTCAGTGGCTGGTGTTGCCCTGTTCACCAACCTGAGTGGTGGGTGAGAGCTGGAGATGGAGCCCTGAGGAACCTGGTCCAGTGCAAGGTGTCCCTGCCCAGGGCAGGGGGTGGAACAAGATGAGCTTTAAGGTCCCTTCCAACCCAGACCATTCTGGGATTCTCTGATTTTCCGAGGCCTGATTTACTATTTTTCAATTATTTTTTGCTTCCTCCCAGTATAATGAAATATTCCAAGGGTCTTGCTCATGCTCTGCCATAGGTTTGGGTGTGGTTTAGCCCAGGTAGTCACCCTGAGGGAGAATCTCAATAGTGAAGCCTCTTTTATAGAGGAGTAAACAGATCTCACTTCTTCATTTTTTTTTTCTCCTTTTCCCTTAAGCCAGAATTTGGGGAAGTCATTTCCTGTCACCTAGGTGAGTTTTAATAGAGACTTGGGACAAGAAGATAAAAAAAAAACCCTCTTGTGCCCACTTGTTTCTTAGGTCTCATTGCCCACAGCTCATCTCACCACTCCCAGAGAAAGTTTGTGTAAGTCCCAAAATAATTCCATGCTGCTGGCCCACAAATATTCCCCCTTGGTCAGCCTTATATAGAGTAATTACTGTTTAACATGGCACCAGGGCTTATTTTGGCTTAGGAGATATAAAAAGCCATTTGTAAAAAAAAAAAAAATTAAATAAATAAACCCCCCCACTGTGTTTATTGCTCTGTCATTCTAAACAAATTAGTCCAGAAACTTGTTAGTTTGGTTATTCTTTTTTATTTTTTCCACTTGTTTTGCTTTAAGAGTCAGCATTGGTGAGAGCACAGCCTTTGGTACCAAAGGCATCCAGCCATCCATCCTGGCTTAATTTAGGGTTGTCTGCACTTCAATTACCCAAACTCCAAATTGTTGGGTAGCCAGGTGTTGTGGGGATTTGGGACAGTTTTGTGGGGTGGCACAAGCCCAGGAAAAAGGGGTCAAGGCTCACCCAGTGGATGCACGTGGGGAGTTCATTTTCCTGAGCAAGTGATGGCTGGGAAGAAACACCTTGAGGGAAAAGTCTTG
This sequence comes from Neodrepanis coruscans, assembly GCA_013400695.1. Lineage (NCBI taxonomy): Eukaryota > Metazoa > Chordata > Aves > Passeriformes > Philepittidae > Neodrepanis > Neodrepanis coruscans. Next base: position 2,820 of record VYZS01105989.1, on the reverse strand, counting down.
GCTTTGTGTTGTCCTCCAAAGAGGCCTTTGAATTTCTGTGTTGGGCACAGAGCAGGCAGTTCATTCCCACAGCTCTGTGTGGTGTCATTTTGTCAGGCCAACATCAAAATTCCTTCTAATTTTAATGACTTTGATATATATACATGTGTATTTATACTCATGTATTTTATATTTGTGCATATATGGGGATATATGTGTGTGTGCAGCCAGAGAAAGAGAGAACAGGGCCATGAATATACAAGTGTCATTTCTTCTCTGCCCCTAAAATACAGGTGTCTCTGTGGGAAACAAGTTGTTAAGCTGTTTATTGTACAAGAGTTCTGGAAGTTGAGAGTATTATATTCACTTATATGGTTTCCCATGCTGGGTTGGTCATTTCACCTCAAAAATTAGCCTCAGAATCTATTTCACAGAAGACCCCAATATTTTTAGTAATCATAGGAAAGAATGTTGTCCACTGGGACAGAGCAGGAGGCTGTGGATCAGGTCTCAGGGTTTGGTTGTCTTTTTTTTTGCTTATTTTATGGTCTGGGACAGTTCTTAGCACTCTCCTGTGCCTCTGTTTAATAGAGAAATGGGACTTGTAACACTGAGTTACCTTGCACGGAACTATTTAAAGATGAAAGTGAAGTTTGGAGACCTTTTACTGGCCTTTGGCATCAGAGAAGTAGAGCAGTTACGAGATGTATTCCTGTGGTTTGGCTTTATTAATGATCTGAACTTCTGGAGAAATGGTATTAATGGAATTGGAGCTGGGAAACAAACCAGGAGCTGATAGGCAGAAATTTATACAATGTGCTAAGTAAGGAGGGCTGTAGCCTTGGGTTTATTTTTCTTGTAAAAGGTCCTGAGATCCATATGGAAAATAGTTTCTGTAACAAAAACGACAAGACAGCTGATACTTCAATAATCTTCAAGGCAAGATAGAACTGAAAAGAAATACATTGGGAATGACATCTTGAAAACTGGGAATCAAACCAAAATGGAACCTGTTGGCTCAGAAGTGGCTCTCAGGTTTCTTGGCTCCTTGTTCTCCACCAGACAGGTGGGGAGAAGCAGAATGAGGGTGGGGAAATAGAGCTGTGGACACAATTTTTCCTCTGCTTGGGCATGGGGTTTCTTGTTGGGCATCCATCACATTGGATGGATATTGTCAGTATCAGATCAGATATCAGATTATTCCCTATACTAATGTATCTCTTATTGCTGTTTCTCCAGGTACTCCACACCAGCTCTGGCTGTTGGATATTTCCATGTTCCTGGTAAGAGTCTAATGATTTTTTCCAGCTACAGAAAATCTAATAGATCCAGGTAAATATTGTGCTGTAGGAAATAACAGGAAGAAGTTTGATGCCAGGCTGTCAGGGCTTGGATCTTTTCCATCATTGTTTGCTTCTTGAATTAGTTTGAAAGAGCTTTCATTTTATTTACAAGGCTTTTATGGATCAAAAAAGCTTCATTCATAGGCTTTGTCTTCTTGAGTGACTCAAGCAGGTTTAACTCATGATTCAAGTTCTTACACGAGTTCATTTCTATCATCTTTGTTGTTGCTTAATTTCATTTCTTCTCTGAGAGGTAACTGGGAAAGATTCACATGGTTAGAGATAGAAAAAAAATAAGTGTAGGTTTCCTTCCAGTCCATTAACTTTCTTTCATGGAGCTCTGTACCAGTTTGAGCACACAATTGGGAGGAATCAAAACACAGACATCTAGACTATTACATAAGATGACAACGAGAACAGATTTGTTTTGAAACTGGGGAGGATGTGTTTGTCCGAAACCATGAACGTTTCTGAGACCTCAGAACATTCTTGCTGTTCTGCCTCAGGATGAAACTTAGATCATATGAACTGGAGAGAGATCCCAAAATATTTGAAGCCATTAAGTAACTGTGGATTCAAGTCAAAGTCCTTTGCTGGGTGAGGCCAAGCAGGGATCTGAACCTGATTTTTGTGCACGCTCTTTCCTTCTCTTTCCTCCTTTTAACTTGAAGTTGCTTCTTGTATTGAAGAAACCACCCCCATGGATTTCATAAAAATGGATGTATCCAGGTCAGACACTTAGAATTTTTTTCTAACTGACCCAGTGTTTTGTGTCCAACCACCCCAAGCCCTGAAATAAATAAATAGATTTAACGGTGGAAATTTCCATTAATTTTTTTTTCCTATATTGCCTAATAATTTGTATTATTTTACAACAGTTTAAGTTTTCACTCTTCCTAAATGAACCTCTGTGTAGCTGTCAAGGCCAGAGAGCCAGAGAACCATCCAGGCTTGGAAGATCTGGTGTTTAGGGGATGGTGTCCATCCAATGGATGTGCATCCCACTGCAGTGGAGGGCCTTGCTGGGTTCATTGACCTCCTGTAGCCTCTCTGCGTGGCCCTTAGGATCAGACTACAACCTGGACTGAGCTCCTCCTGCTGCCAGTCACTTGCTGTCCTGTCCAGAAAAGGAAACACCACTTTTTGTCCCGCAGTCCGGATGCTGACTCACCTGTGTGGTGACAGAAAATAGCCCAGGGCTCGCTGTTTCACTGGTGGCCCCGTGTGCCTGGGGAGGTTTCATCAGCTGCTTGGCTTGGGCAAGTCAAACTGCAAAGCCTCAGGCCCTGGGGCCAGTTTGTGGTTACTCACAGCTCACTCGGTGCCCTGGTGCCCCAGGTCCCTGTCACTGATGAGTAAGTGCTTTCTCACAGTTTGGTTTAAAGCCAGTGGCAATATTTAGTTGATTTGTGTTGGTGTTTCGATGATGCACAGTACGACTTTAAGCCTGTTTTGCTTGTAGCTGGAAATGTGTTCCAGCTCCTCTGTCTCTTCTCTG
>VYZS01105988.1:0-17385 GCA_013400695.1 Neodrepanis coruscans | reverse complement strand
AACCCCAGTCAACATCCCTAGATTCATTTTTCTAAATGCTGTAGAAATAGGAAAAAGCTATGTTTCACGTATTGCTACAAATAAACATGGAAAATAAGAAGGATACATAATAATATTTGAGTACAGAAATAAAGGGGAGATGGCTAATACAAAAAAATGTTAGTGTTAGAAGCACAAGGTTACCTGTCTTATCTTACTTTGATGGTTTCAAAGGTATTTATGAATTCATGTACAAGCCATCTGCCTCACTATTATCAGCAAGCTAATTTGCTGTCTTGTAAGCAATTTCATAAGTGACACCAAAGACTAAATAGGCTTGGGGAATTGTCCCTCAAGGATGTTCATATCTGGGGAGGGGGGGAAATAGGACTGGGAAAAAAAAACATCTTCACTGCTGCTTGTGTCATATTTCACTTAAATAATGGATTTAAAGGGTTGTCACTGTACAACCCTTCGAGAAGAAGAAGGTTACATTACTGATGATTCTGAGCAATCTCAGCCATTGGGCTGTTTTTTAAAGCTAACTTCCATGAGAAAAATACTGGGAAATGTTATGGACAGTTAGGAAGTAATGATGACCATGTCATTACAGCTGATGACAAAGGATATTGAAGGGCGTTGTTATATATTGAGTTTGGATGTTAATCTGCTAAAGTACTGCATTTTTAAGAGTTTGGATTTATTTTATAACTCCATTAATAATCCAAGAGAATGCATAAAGAGAACATTTGTTAGAGGAGATGTTTCTATCACTGGATTGAACACACATTACAAAAAAGAATCCAGAGAGGAGAGGGATCAAGACAATGAGATTCACTGGAAAAATATAGCCCTAGAAATGTGTGTGTGGAGAAAGCATTCCCTTCTCTTCTTATCTCCCTTCTGTAATGAAGGGCATCACACAGTTTAAACAGATGGGACAACTGCTTCAGTGTTATGTCAACAGTCAGTGAAGTTAATTTTAGGATCAATTCAAAAGCATACTGGCAGGAATCGTTCCCTCTACTGATTTGCCAGCCAAGAGGTAGTTCAAGTGCAAAACACAATGGCCCTAAAATGCATCTCCATAACCATTCCAAGTCTCATGTATGTCCCTCAGACTAAAGTGAATGTAAGTGTTAGTGAGCTGCACAAGACAGGTGCATAAGCCATCTATAAAGTATTACGGTTGACATTTAAAAGCCATGTTTTTCTAGGGTCTTTAAAGCTATGATTTTTTTATCCCCCCAAAAGTTGGAGGGGTTTTATATCCAAAGCATCAGAAGAAACTCCTTTTAAACTTCATTGTTTTTCTCCAGTCACACTGGTAATGTCAGTCATACATGCTTCATTACCTGGCATGAGCACCTGCAGCTTGTGGCTGCCCTAAAACAACATGCTCAAAACAGAGACATAAGACAGAGTTACAACCTCTCATTATACCTGACACTCATCAGTGCACTTAACTGTAATCACGCTCCTACAGAGTCATAATCTTTTGAAAAAAGAAAATGGTTCTAACATCAGAATCAAGACTGCCATCCAATGCCAAGATGTGCAGTCATGAATTATGCATTGTGTATCTCATTTGCTTCAGAAAGACATTGTGTAAATCAAGCTTTTCTGCGTATCCAGTACATAGATATGAAGCACTAACCAAGTATTATGCTACCAGACAGTTTAGGTTTGTTCTATAAAAAAATTACTCCACATGTAAGTATAGCACAGAAATATGAAAAGAATAATTCCACTGAAAAACTCAGTTTTGCTTTCAATCTCTTTCCCCCCTCATCTTTTGATGGGATTTCTCTCCAGTTTTGAAACTCTTGCTTTAAATGATCTAGAAATATACAAGTGTTTAAATACCACTTTTTTCAGAACTGAATTTGGGAGCCTAGAAAGCAGATTTATCAGTAGGAAGAAAACACAACAATATTTCATTAAAAACCTCTCAAAATTCTTCAAATTACCATTCTCAATTTCAGTTATAAGGGAAGGACGTTAAAACAAATTTATCCTTGCACACTACAGTGAAGCAGTAGCCCCCGCAGTATTCATCTCAAAGACCTACTCAGCGGAACATGGTAAGAATGAACTGAGGAAGACTGTCAGAAGTAAGATTTACTTTTCTAAGTGTATAGATCTCTTCTGCTTACCACCTAATAATATCTGCAATTGATTCCCTACAGAAAGAGTATGTTGTATACAGTTTTTACAAAGAAGCTGTAGAAACCCCTGAGTATTAAAGAGTAGGCCACAACAAAGGAATTTTCTTATGAACAAAATATGACTTGTGAAGATCTGCCTGAAGAACTGGAATGACATGCTGTAGCAGGTAGACGCATTTTATCATTCTTTCCATATGGGAATCAAGTTCCAAGACAAAACTAGTTCAGTCTTGGACCTCACTTCTGTCATTTGGAAGATGGTTCCAAAATCCTCATGACCCTAACAGGTCTAAGCTGAATTTTCTCAAAGTCAGTATATGCATATTGATTTCCTCTTGGCCAATAATTCTCTTTACATTTCCTCCTTTGGTTCTCTACCATCACATGATACAAGTAGAGCCAGTGACTGTGTTCTCCCAGGCTTTATTTTATTTTGGGGCAATATTTTCCCTGTTGTACACTGTTTCACACATTCATTCAGGCTGGAAGGTCATTCAGGAGGTCACTAGTCCAACCCTTTGCTCAGAGCTGGGTTAGCTTTGAGGTCAAATCAGATTGCTCAGGGCTTTATCTGTTCAGGTCTTGAAATGTTTTCAAGGATAGAGATTGCAAAGTCTTTTTGGGCTTTCCCCCCCTTATTAAAAGGTCAGAATCTTTTTTGTTCCAACCTGTGACCATTGCCTCTTCCCATCTGGCTGTGTACTTCCATAAAGAACCCATCTCTGTCTTCTCAGTAACTCCAGAGAGGTACAACAAGGCTGCTCTTAGGTTCCCCTGAAGACATTTATTCTCCAGGCTGAAAAAACATTTTTTTCAGAGTTATTTTTTTTACAATTCATCCAGTCCTCACCACCTTGAAATTATTGATCCTTTTTTTGGGTTTGTCTTCTCCATTTTTACCTTTATTCTCTATTCTTAATAAGCCATTTTTGTTTCCTTCCATGGTCTCCATTATTATCTGTACTGAAAATCAAGGCAAACAATGATTTTCTTTAATTTCTGCCCAATTCCTACTGCATAGAAGCTCCAATATTTCTTTCTGTCTTTTTTTTTTTTTATTTTATGCATATTTTTGGAGAAATCGTGCTTTTCATTTTAATTCTCTGCAAGGCTGACTTTTGGCAGTTCTTACTTATTCATTACTGAGCTCTGAAACACAGATTTAATTTCCTTTATTGCCTTTGAATCAGTCTCTTTTTCCATTGTCCACTTAATCCTAATATCTTTCAAGATAGTTATTAATCTGATATTGCTTTTTTTTCCTTCTTTTTTCTTCTTTTAATGAAAGCAAGACCCAGATTAAAGCAAACCAAACGATATCAAACCAAAATGAAATTCAAGTAAACATAACAATGAAATCTGGACCTCAGCAAAGACTTTGATACTGTCTCCNCCAAGTAGCTGAGCCCTGCACACCTGCAAAGCAGCAGAAAACATGTTTTTCACCTAGGGCCTTGAGATGTTGTTCCAATTGCTGTCTCTAAGCCCATGTAGTGTCTACCCCTTGCTCTCTATGTCACCTTATCTCACGACAATACTTTGTCCCACAGGCATCTCACTTGCCAGCCCCGCTCCCCTGCAGCCTTGCTTCTTGATACTGCAAAGCATCCCTCNCTGCATGGCTGGGCCCTGAGAGTGAGGTTCAGCGGTACTGCATGCTGTTGGCAGCCAGTCACTAATGATGTTCCCAAGGCTCAGTATTAGGCTCAGTCTTGATTAATAGCCCTACTGATAATCTTGGAGTGTGNGCAAAGCATCCCTCAAATCCTAAAATGATCCTTCCCAATCCCAACTCACTGTGTGCCCAAGTGGCCAAGAAGGCCAATGGCATCCTTGCTTGTATTAGAAATAGTGTGGCCAGCAGGAACAGGGCAGTTATTTTCTCTCTGTGTTCAGCATTGCTAAGGATGGCCATTGAATTTTGTGGACAGTTCTGGGCCCCTTTCTACAAGTAAGATGCCAAGGTGCTGGAGCAGGTCTAGAGAAGGGCAATGAAGCTGGTGAAGGGTCTGGAGAGTAAGTCTGAAAAGAAGCAGCTGAGGGAGCTGGTCTTCTTCTGTCTGGAGAAAAGGAGGTTCAAGGGAAGACCCTATCACTTTCTACAACTACCTGAAAGTAGGTTGCAGCTGGGTGAGGGTCAGCCTCTTTTCCCAGGCAACCAGTGACAGGACAGGAGGACATACCCTCAACCTGTGTCAGGGACACCAGGAAGAATTTCTTCACAGAAAGGCTTGTCTGGCATTGGAACAGGCTGTCAGTGGAGGTGGTGGAGTCACCATTCCTGGAGGTGTTCAAGAAATGACTTGATGTGGCACTTAGTGCTATGAGTTAGTTGACATGGTGGTATTCTATAAAAAGTTGGATTTGATGACCTTAGAGGTCTTTTCCAACCTAAATGATTCTGCAATTCTGTGAACACTGATCAAAATCAGGCCGAAGCTAAAATAAAGAAATTAATTTAAATATGTATACATGTCAACAACACAATATTGGATGTGTTCCTAGAAGAAATACATTGGTTTACCTCCAGCTGGAAAAACTATATAGAACATGCTGCTATACTGTCAGGTTAAGTATCTGCTTGTTAAAAGGAGTAGGAAAAAGCAATCAAGCAAAACAAAAAGAAGATGACTCATTTATTTTTCAATGTTTAGATTTTTAAAGGATTTTGTTATTTATTATTCAGTAGCTCAAATGCTAAAAAGTGTAACACACATGACTATTCTTCTAACTTGAATTTCAAATCTGTAGGAGGTATCTATTTGTTAAAAATTAGTTAAACCATGAATCATAAAATCAGAGAATGGTTTGGGTTGGAAAGAACCTTAAAAGATAATCTTGTTCCAACACCCCTGCTGTGGGCAAGGTCACCTTCTACTGGATCACATTGCTCGAAATCCTATCCAACCTGGCTTTGAATACTCCCTGCAATGGGGCTTCCATAGCTTCTCTTGGCAACCTCTACCAGTGCCTTACCACACTTACAGTACTTACTTTCTTCATAAAAACTAATCTAAACTGACCCTCTTTTAGTTTAAAGCCATTAGCCCTTGTCTTATCATTCCATTTCCCCTCCAGCTTTCTTGTAAGCCCCTTTAGGTACTGGAGGGCTACTAGAATGTCTCCCTGAAACTTTTTCTTCTCAAGGCTAAACAACCCTCTCAGCCTGTAGTTGGCTTTCTGGGCTAAAATCACACTTTGAGGGCTCTCATCTTTTGACCTACCAATAACCCTAAATCCTTCTCCAAGGGGCTGTTCTTAATCCCCCTTGCTGCCCAGTCTGTATCTATGTTTGGGATTGTCCTGACCAAGGTATGGAACCTTGTATTTGGCCTTGTTGAATTTCAAGAGGTTCACACTGGCCCGCTTCCCAAATGTGTCAAGATCCCTCTTCCTGTTGAACACCTTTTCCCTCCACCATGTGGACAACACCACAGAGCTTGATGTCATCCACAAGGTTGCCAAGAGCACACTCAATACTACTGGTTTGAACCAGTATGAACCCCTGAGGGCACTACTTATCACTGCTCTCCAGTTGGACACTAAGCCATTGATCATAACTCTTTGAGTGTGACCATTCAGCCAATTTCTTATCCACTGACTGGTCCACCCCTCAGTTCCAAGTCTCTCCACTTTAAAGATGAGGATGTCATGGCACACAGCATTAAATGCTTTTCACAAGTCTTGGTAGATGATGTCAGTTGCTCTTCCCTCATCTACCAATGTTATAAACCTGTCATAGAAGGCCTCCATATCTTTGAAGCATGGTTTGCCCTCAGTAAAATCATGTTGGCTGTCACCAGTTAACTCACTTGCACAGTTTCCAGGAGCAACTGATCAATGATCTTACCAGGCACAGAGGTGAAAACTGACTGTCTCATAGTTCCCGATGTCATCCTTTTTTCCTTTCTTAAAAATAGCATAATATTATAATTTCCTTTGATTATTTCTTATTTAAAAACTTCTTGCAGTTTAGAAGACAGCATTAGTTGTGGAAGAAGAAAGAATTTTAGTCAGTGTAAATCTTCTGGATACTGAAATCTATTCTGAGTCAGTTTGAAGTGCACATCATCTCATCTCACTACAGTTTGTAAAGTGTTTCCTCTTCTGAAAAAAAGGTTTGCATCACATTGTTATCCTTGGAATTACATAAAAAATGCTTATGTTGGAATAGATGGCAGCAGGAACAGAAAATACTGTAAAAGTGTGAATTAAGGTTGTAAATACAATCAGGAAGAAGGATAGTTTCATTTGAAAAATATGTGCCAACAAAAGCAGTAAATACATAGAGACTACAGATAAGCAGACTCAAGCCTATGCGGTATGGTGATTTATTCCCTTTTGTGATGTCTTGTATAAGATCAGAATAACTTCTGATTTTTGTTTTTAGAAAATAAAGGCTATGTGTACCGTTAACGAGCCAGGCAAGAATATGGTATTGACATGGCTTTAGTAGGAAGCAAGGTATTTAAAAAGATAAATAAAATACATATTTCAAAATAAGAAGACAGCACAATGTTACAGGTGCAAAATTGTGAGGTTTAAAGCTGAAACACTGAGTACCTTATTTTGATAGCCTAGGCTTGGAATGTTTTCAGTAATTGTCTTCAAATGTCTGAAAAGCTGAGTCAGACATCTCATAGATAATAAACTTTCTGAGGCAATTTTTTTCATTATACAATTGGGCAATATTTAGCAATACAGAATTCGTAACATAAATATGACAATCAAAAAACTAGTTCTAAAAGTTTTATGGTATTTCAGCAGTAGTATCTCTTGTCTATCTGTGGAGCTACCAAAAAAAAAATCTTTCCACATACTGTTTATATTTAAGTCCATCTAATAAATAAGTATTGACAATAAGTAGAAGTATAGACAATAACTAGATGTTGGCTTGTTACACTGTGTTTTTTCTCAAAACTGTCCATGTCACAACATGCATGTACTAGGGAGACAAATATGGATATAGTACTCTAGTAAGGAATGTAAATGCAATAGTACAGAAAAGGTTAAGAAGGGAGGGAGGTAAAGCCAGGGGAATGGGCAAGAAACAGCCCTTGTTGATCTATAGTCAACCTTTGTTGACCTATAATCAACAGCACATATGTACTTGCAGAAATCCATAGTCTCTGAGTCTGTAATCCTAAACTGCAAAAATTATTATCTAAATTCCCTCTTGGTAGTCTGATAGGTAATCTCTTCAGAGGCCACTCTACATAACAGCCTAGACTGATGAATGCAGGAAGGAAAGCTTGTTTTGTACATCTGATGGTCTGAACCCTTCTGTGACTGTAAACATGAAGCAGCTTAAAACTCTGAAAGAATTACTGGTTTCTTATGGTTTTGAGTATTCTCTGTCTTGGTTTTTTATGTATATGAACAAATGTACAACAATACACTAAGACCTCAAAGGTTTTTAAATTTGGCACAGAGAAGGCAGGGAATCCCAAAATTAGACATTGTGTGCAGCCTGAATTCAACAATCTTGTGCATAAGCAGAATAAAATAGTCATTTAAGGAATCATGGAATGACCATGTATTATCAGTGGGAACAAATGCGCCAACTTTTAGAAGCCACATTTGCATTGGAAATCTCCAAAAATTCTTAGGCATGATGGAGAAAGTATAGAGTACTAATTTAAAATAGTAGCCTAAGCCTTTACTGTTGACATCTTTTGAGTACATTCTTCTGCTGCTTGCACATATTTTTCATGCATGTGTATAATTCTTTATAAAAAGGTCTAAGAGGAGGATCTTCCCTAGCAGCTACATCCTGATATCTTTTCCTTCTATCAACACTCCTGCAGTCATCAAATGGTTCACCTCCATACATCATTTTGACCAACAATAAGTGACTAAAAAAATCCTAGGTTCCTTCTCTTTTATTATGCTGAATAGGGATAGCAGCATGTGTCTTTCCCTAAAAATAAGTGCCATCACCAGTATTACTAATTAGAGATACCATCACTGCCTCTGGAGAGACTTTATTTATTTTCCAGAGCTTTTTTTTATGTTTTGTTCTTTTTACACTTTCTTCCTGTAATTTAAAACCCACATAAACTCAGTCTGGCTCCTGCTGGCTTTAATTTTAAATTAACCTTTAAATTTTAAGTAACACAGAAGGATAGAATAGGGGATATAGACCACCCAATCACATTGTTTTGCTTGTAATTTCATAATAAGATATCGCCACTCCTAAATGAGGTCTTCTATTGTCAATATAAATGGAAGGCTAGTTTTCCAAGTCATCCAAATAGTCTTGATGCTATATTGAAGTAATCCAAAGAATACAACACAAGTGCAGAAATATGAAAACACTATTCTAAAGATTGGTTTTGTAGCCTTATACCTTTTTTAATGGATTATTCCTTCTTGTCTGATGTTACCTGGAAACTCAGGAAGAGAGCCAAGGATAGAGCTTTGCCTTTGGCACTAGGCAGAGCACTTTTCACAAAGAAACACTTTTTCCTGTATCACCCTTTCACATATTTCCATGGTTCAACATATTGTTCTCCTGATATCCATCTTCTTCCACCTGATAGACTTTTTAGGCAGTCTACACAGATCTCTGTCATTTGAATTAATGCTTATTGTAGCAACACTGAAAAGTTTTGTCAGCCAGACAAGAGATGAAACCTGCAAGACTTTTACTCTTGTATAAATAACTGCTTGCAATGTGGGCAGAGAACTTCTGATCCTGAGAACTTCCAAATAATTTTCCTGTCCTTTAAAAACAAAACATACAGTTATTGAAAGTGCAGACATATCCATAGACATATTAAAAAGGCAAATTCTGTTGATGAATTAATTAGATGTTAGTCAGGCTAATTAGAAATTGAGGGGGGGTGGTGGTGCAGAGAGAGGGAGGGTGCATTAGAGATCTCTTCAAGACATCTGTTCCAGAAGTCTGTTATCTGAAAAACTGAGATCATAATCAATACAATCAATTGAAACAGTATCAGAGCTGTATATGGGACTCAACTGGCACCTGCAGTCCTTTTAGCAAAGAGTTTCAGAAAAATATTTCCTTATAATGGAGTTGATAGTAATAAAGGTATTAAAACACTTATTTTTCAGAGCTAAAGATTATCTTTTGAAAAGAAAATACTTGTCTTGATGGACCTTCTAGTTCAAAAACGTTGTAGTTTGGCCTCATTCAAAAATCAGTTGCCAATAACAAGAAGCAATGGAATTTTGTTGACAAATAATACTTGGATTTGGGTTTTCTATTGTATTAGTAAAACTCTGTCTTAAATCTTGTTTCACAAAAAGTGAGCCAGAACTAGACAGTAAACATGGAGAATTTTATCTCCAGCAGTTAAATTGTGGCAAAACTAAACACAGACAGAAGGAAAGACATATTACAGAAAAATTAATGCAGAATTAAATATTGATACTCCTGGTATTACCATGATTTTAATCCAGCTAATACTAAGACAGAAAACATACAAATAAGTTGCATTCATGGTTTGACATCACAGTAAAGAATATAATTGATAAAAGAGATACAACATGTAAAGCAAATGAGCAGAAATACTTTAGCCTTGTAGAAGAGAAACAAATGGTACAGAATAGTGACCTACTGTCTTTCTAGCGTGGAATGGTATAGTGATGGCACCATTCTACTTTTGCAACAAGAAATGCCTGCACATTACTAGATACAATTTTGAACTTGAGATCAACTTCAAATTGGTTTCAGTGACAGTCTTGTACTCTAAATTTTATCTTGTTCATAAATCAGTTTGAGATTCAAAACTGACTTTTCCACAGAATTATTGAATTGTAGTAGGATAATGATGTATTTTCAAATCACAGTAAGCCCACATGCTTTTTCAGTCTTTTGTCAGACCTCTGTCTTGGCAAAAGGAAAATATTTTTCTTACAGTTACTTTTGAAGGGAAGGTCACAATTTTACAGATCTTATTGTCTGGTAAGATACCGACCACTTCCTCAGAGGTATAGATTGCCCTGTATACTCCCTGAAACCTCCAAGTAGTTTGCAGGATTGAGCCCATAAATGGCATTTGAAAGTGGGGTTTATTGTTCCTTTATGTTCATTAGATTTTTTTTTTTGTCCTGACATTTGTGTGCAGTGCTCATTTCAAGCATACATTGTCAATGCAGAAGATTTTATCAGTAGCAGCAGATGTGAAAGTAACGACAGGCTGAGAAATCTGCTGCTGATTTTGGAAAGTACTTTATTTGGCTCAGAACAAATTTGATTGTTTAGAAGATCTGCATCCTTATCATACCCTATTTCAATTTCTGAGAAAGGGAAAAAAGAAAAAACAAAAACAGAACAAAAGTTTATGCCTATAAACTGATTGCATGGTTAAATTAAACTGTAACGTAAAATGTATTGAAAAGGATATTTAGGAGAAAGCTAGTAGAAAGATTAAAGGATCCAGAGTTAGTAGAGTCAAACCAAAATAAGTGAGGAAAACATAAAGGGAGAACAAGAATAGAAAATAAATCATAATAATCAAAACATGTACTAAGTTAGTTTACAAAAGGAGATAATGGGAGAGAGGACAGAGAGCAGAAGTTCTGTGCATTATGTGTACTTCCCTCGTAGGCCTTAGCAAGAATCTTAAATTTCAGGGAGAAGGGAATACTGGCCATGATCCTCTTTCATGGGATAACTAATGTGAAAACATTTCCAAGAAGTCTCTGACAATTATAAAAGTTCTCCATCTTTTCCCACTGCAGCGTGACATTTTTTCTCACTCCCACCCTAGAGCTGTTCATTTTGTCTCCTGTCTTAACCCTTTGTCGTGGGGTGAAAACGAAAGTCAAACTGGCCTTTTTTCCTACTGCGCGGGAGCCCGTGCGCAGGGATGGCGGTGGCGGCGGCTGGGCGGGAGCCCGTGCGCAGGGCTGGTGGCGGCGGCGGCTGGGCGGCGCCCAAGGAGGATTAGGGGCTGTGCTGGGGCAGGCTGTGCGGCCGCACCACTGCCGCCAGCGCCGCTGCCCTGTATGCCCTCGGCCAGGCCGTGCTGCGCTGCGCCCACTTCACGGCTGCTCCCCCGCCACCTCCGCCGGAGATGAGGGAAGTGGTGGCGGGGTAATGGCAGCAGCACCAGTGGCATGGCACGGCGAGCGCGGGCGGCGGCAGCGGCGTTGCTCAGCGCGTGCGTCCCTTGGAGCGGCGGCCAGCCCGGGAGCATGCGGCACAGCGGCTGCCATTAGCAGAAATGCCCTCCCAGCGCGCATGTCATTTCCGGACAGCCGCAGCTTTTCCCATGAACGACTGCGCATGTGGGGTGGGTGCCGGGGTGCCGACCAATTGCAGGAAAGGCCGGCCCCTAGGGGTCATCTACGCATGCACTGATCAGGGCCCCCTATAAAAAGGGGAGAGGGGGCGCCATCTTTCTCTTTTCGGCTCTGGAGGTCCTTGGGGTAGCATCGCTCTTCGCCGTCGTGCTGAGACCTACATCCGCATGGTGGATGGAATAAGCAGTTTTNGGCCCTGGGAAGCTTAATTTGTCTGTTTTTTTGCACTTTATTGTCGGGTTTTCAGTGTGTGTGAAATAAACTGTGATATTTGTGTGTTTTCTTTCTTTTTGGGTGTGTGTGTGTCTTCTCTCGGACATCTCTTGTCAGAATCGCTAATTTTGTGGTAAAACCACAACACCCTTTCTTCATCTACAGCCAAAGCTCATTTAGCTGAGTCTTGTTTGGAGTTTCTGAAACCTGGATACAATACGCATTTTCCAAAAGTCCATCTGTAGGGGATTCATGTATTGTCGAAGCTTTTGTTTCAAAAATTGACAACTTAAAATAATAAAGGAAATGTTAGGCTTAGGAATTAAAAAGAGAAAGCATGTAATTCAGTAGGAAACAAGAAGTCCTATTCCCTAGGCACTCAAATGCCTGCTAATCTCCTCAGAAATGACCCATATGACAAAACCTGTTACATTCTACTGTTTTAATTACTTCTTGTTGAAAAAGCAAAACATGACACTTCCTGGCCTCCAGAACTTCTTCAAGGTTCATAAATAGAAACACAGAAAACAGAATTGCTTTTCCTCTATAAAGGCTGCAGATTAATTTCTCCATGTGTGTGTATTTCCTATCATATGAGAGATAAGATAACTTATGAGGTAACTCAGAGAATGAGAACAAACTGTTCAATCAAAAAAAACTCAACCAAAATCTTGTACTTCACATGAAATTTGCTTGGTATTTTGTATCAGGTTTTGCTAATCATACAAAGAGCCTTTTCTTGTATTTTATATTGTCCACAAGTTGTACTTGCTGCTTTTCTCAGCCTCACCTATCTGAGTGGATTGCTACTCTGCTAGTGGCTGCCCCTTGTCCCTGCATCACATCCCACTGCACAGCTGCTGATCAGCAAACAGCCTGTTCTGTCCCAAGGCAGTGCCTGTGATACCAAAGGACTACTGGGCCTAATCAAACCTGAAAATACTTCAGAATTTCAGCAACTCCCCTAATTCAGTTTCACTAAAACAGCATCCTTGGACACCCTTATTATGATCCTCATGTGCCACACTGCTACACAGACTTTTCATAGCTTAATACCAAAATGAAGGAGATGAGAAACAGCTCAATCAGATGCCCTTTCAGAACAGTTAAAACCATGCTAAAAAGCTGAAAAGAGCTAAAGATGCAACTGCCCTCTTTACATGCTAGGAAAGAAGAATCAGAGGTAAGAAAGAAATGGAACTCCTTGGGAAGGAAGATGCTGAATCTAACCAGGGGAAAGGAAGTTGCAGATGTTCAGGTTCCAATGAGGTTCTTAAATAGTGGAAAAGAGCTAAATGAAACCAGGCAGAAGCAGAGCTGGAATAATGGGATCATAAAAATGGCTGTAATTGCCCATATGAAAGGTCTGTGTAGCCTGACATCCTGAGAAGGATGAGTAGCATATACTGCAGGAAGGAGCAGAAGCAAAAGCACAGAAAATGTTAATTCCTTGGCATAGTTAAATATATAAGAATATGACTGAAAATGAGATTATGTCTGGGTGATACTTGTTACTGGTCACTGTTATATGGCTACTAAAAATACTTTTAGCTTTCAGAACGTCTGGGGGCAATCAGAGGCACTTTTAATCTTGTACCTTTAA
This sequence comes from Neodrepanis coruscans, assembly GCA_013400695.1. Taxonomy (NCBI): domain Eukaryota; kingdom Metazoa; phylum Chordata; class Aves; order Passeriformes; family Philepittidae; genus Neodrepanis; species Neodrepanis coruscans. The sequence goes on along the minus strand of VYZS01105988.1, from coordinate 4,149 downwards.
AAAAAGCAACCTATTTTATTTGCTTTAAGCCTGCCTAAAACTGCCATTGCATGCTCCCCTATTCTTGAGTGTTAGAAAATATTGAAAAGCTGGTTTGTCCTCTCCTTTTTTTAACTATTATTATAGTAGGGAAAAAATTTTAAATAAAGAAATTCTAGATCTTTTGAAAGGATGTTTTTATAGGGTTAGTAAGTTAGAAAGACAGTTTAGCAGAAAAGAACAAGGGCTTTTTTTCTAATGATGGATGTAGCGTATTCATTTTGGACTCATTGTACTCTGTCACTCACTGTTAATTTGTTACTGGGCTTACACAAAAATCAGAAAGGAGATGATTATTATTATTATCATCAGCACTCATCTGTGCACTGTTTTATTGTAATTTTTAATCTTTCAGCAGGTAAATATGATGCCTTTTCAGAAATAGCTCTGTTAGTTTCCTGTAATTACATGCCATACATACTTCATTTCTGTTTCTGTGAGCTAAAATGATCAGGAGGTTATGCTGGCAATGAAAAAAAAAAACAACAAAAAAACCTCTGTTTTAATGACTTCCAAGAGAAAGCTAGTTTCAGAAGGATTTCTAAATTGTTTCAGAATATACAGTTTCTGCCAAAAATAGGTATTTTTCATTAATTATCCCTAAGTTTTCACTTAGGTATTCTTAATTGAAAATTAGAAACATTCTTTTACAAAGGAATTTTAAAAGGGAGAGTTCAGATGCACAGTATAACTCAAAATGTCTGATCTCGAAACATATAAAGTAGATTCAACAACTGGATCTTATAAGGAGGTAAGACATATGAAAAATGTTAATCCCTTCCACGTTTTCAGCTTTTACATTTAAAGGTTATTATCTCATTTTAAAAGCTGTAGCTGAAACAATATGATCGCGTCACACAATGATGTTATTCTATCAAGTTTCTCTTTGAGAAAATGGTTTGTTATAACAGCTGGAGATGTGGTAAGTATGCAAAGTATTTAAATGTCAACAAATTCTTTCATACCTTTTTTATCATAGCTGTTGTTAGACAATGGCAAAATATATTTGGGTCAACTCTTCAGAAGCTAAAGACACAAATAATGACATTTAAAAAAAATGGCATGAGGGAAACGAGTAATTCCTGTTGCCAAATAAAAACCCTTGCTAATAGAATACATGGAATATATCCTGGCAATCAAACAAAATATTAAAGCACTATCCTAGAGAAATCTCTGAACTGTTCCTTGCTAGGAAGAATTCAAATTGTGAATCTCCTGTGTTTCCTGGATTGCATCCACCATAGTTTGATTTCTACTTTCAATGAAATCTACAGAATTTGAACACAAATATACATTTATTTGTTTAGGAAATTCTGATTTCTGCAGGAGCAAATCTAGGAATTTTGTGATTGATTCTATGGACTGAAAAAATATGTCACATATATTAAAAGAGAAAACATGGGTGATGCCTTAAGGGATATGCTTAAGATCTGGGGAATTCACTCTAGCTAGGTAGCTGTATTACTTGGAATATTAAGGGCCAAGAACAGCCAGTGTTTCACGTTTGCATTCTTCTGTATAGATAAGTGGGGCAGTAAGTCAAAACACAGAGTTAGGCTTCCAGGTGTACCAGAGGCTGGACTGGGGTGGAGATAGGTAACTAGGGACCATCCTTTTGAATAGTTAGGGGACATAGTAGTAAGATGGGCTTTCGTTGGATAGCGTGACGGGTGGGCACTCTGAAGGTTATAAAAATGGAGAGATTGTTATGATTTTTCTCTTTTGGATCACCGACGCCACCAGTAAAGCTGTGCGCTCCCTTCATTGCTTGTTTGTCTTAATTCTCTTATCTCGCCTTCAGGCAACATGGGGAATATGAATATATGAATTATTGACTTGCCCAGGAAATAACTCTGAGCACAAAAGTATATAGGTCTTAATAATTATTTCTTTAATAATAAGTTTAAGAAATCTTGCTTTTATTTTGCATAACTATTTAGAACAAAATTAATCATCTTATTTAAAAAAAGAAAATTCAGAATTTAAAATGCATGTGGATGTTCAAAAATGATTCTCCCAAGATGAAATTTAGAATTACATTCATCCTATCCTAATCTAAGGTTAATTTATTTTTATTTAAAATCTTACAGGAGGAAATAAATAAACACATATTAGATTTGAGATAGTGAAATGTTTTGATATAATCCAGAAAAAAAACACCAAACAAAAAAAGAACTCATAAAAAAAAATTCCCAGTTAGGCTGTTAGTACAATAAAAGTAGAAGTTATAGAGAACTCATGTCTGTTTGAAGAGCTGAAACTGTGTGATAGCCATGTAAACCAGGAACTGGTTATAATGAGTCCACATGGATGGTATCCCTTACATTCATGGAAGATTATGATAACCATTTCTAATTTAACTGTCTGAAGAACAGAAATTTAATATTGTCAGATATATGCGTACACAATTCCATGTACAATCACTGCTGCTGGACTTTGTAAACCCACACTGCTGCTTCTGACATAGATGAAATAATTCCATTGGTTTAATACCACATATGCCAATTAACAAAATGTTTTACCTAGTTCTGCGTATTAATTTTACCCAAACTGAGTAATGAATTGATAATGATACAATTAATTTAGGTAATTAAGCATTCAAAAAAAAAGATTTTTTAGTTTTCCCAATCAAAATAAATAGAGTCAGGCTAAACTGTTGTCATGGTTTTTAATTTTTATTAAATTCTGTATTCACTTCTGTGTCCACCCCCAGGGTCAGGGGAGGTGAGGGAGGAGCAGCCGAGCTGCAGCCCGATCACTGGTGGGGTGTGATCCCGGGGACGGCCCTGAATGGCCCCTTGGCCTCCCCCTCCCTGAGAGCATGGGCTGGCCCAGGGATGTACCAACAATGGGAATTCCCAAAAAACGAACATAGCGGGAAGGTCCTAGACTGCCTCTGCCACTGTCGCAGCTACCACTGTGGTCATGAAGTCCCTGCATGGACTCTCAGCTGCTCCTCTGTCTCCCAGGAAATTGCAACACCAATGTAACTATACCCAAAAAGATATGAGGGTGGGGAAACATAGTTTGTTGTTTTTTTCCTTTTCCGTTATCATTGTGTTATTGAGTGTTTTATTTGATTCAATATTCTTAAGTAAAGATCTGTTACCTCCCTTTTCTACATTTTTTTGCCTGAAGCCTTTTGATTTCAAACTTAAATAATAAATAGTAAGAAGGAGGGGTTTCTGCTCCGGTAGACCCAACCTCTAAAATACATTGTCTTAAACCAAGAGAGCTATATTTATAAATAAAGTTACATGAGAGAAACAGAATCAGTCTAATGTAAATTGTAAACAACTCAAAACCATTAACTTCATCAAGAAGAGTTTTATTTTACATAGCAATGCCCTTAATCTCTACCTCATTTTGGTATGCTAAGAAAACGAAAAGTTAAACAACAAATTAAATAGAAAGCTAGAGAAATATATTATTTTATTATTGCTAATTAGATGTAAAGAAGAAATATCAGTTAGTTTGTGGTGCTCTCTCTAGAGAAATAAAGATTTGAGATTCTCACCTGCAGAAAAGTATTTCAAATATATATTGTAATAAATTTTATTTACTGGAGAAATTGCCTGTACTGCCCTTTTAAATAGTTAAAGTTCTAAAAAAACCACTCAAGAAACCAAATTTAACAAGAAAACCCCACCAACCTACAAAACCCCCCAATTAACCAAACAACCACGAAAACAAAAAGAAAAAAGAAAAAGAATATAATCTTTTTTCATTAGAATAAATATTTCATATTTTCCACATGGTAGTCTTAAAGTGGTTTTATAATTAGGGATTAGTTTTAAAAAGTAATTGAAATTTATTCTTTAGAAAATTCTTGTTTTTAAAAAATCTGTCCACATCTAGACAATTCTTGAATATCTCTGATTAGACTCCACAACCTCTCTGGGGAATATGTTTCAGTACTCAGTCACTTGCACGGTAAAGAAGTTCTTCCTTATGTTCAGATGGAACTTCCTGTGCAATTATTATAATTCAGTTACTATACTTGACAACTTCTATTTTATTATACCAGAAGATAAGACCACATCCAACCGTAAAAGGTAAACATAAGATAAATTACAATTTAAACTGATTTTTTTTTTTACACACAGAATT
>VYZS01105987.1:19006-33277 GCA_013400695.1 Neodrepanis coruscans | reverse complement strand
GCTCAGCTGGACAGTTGGGAGCTGTGGCAAAGGCCTGGGTTAAACTCCCAAGGACTGAAGGTGTTCTTTGCTCTCAGCTCTCATGGACAGGGAGAGGGAAAAAGAACACACAGAAGGAATTCCAGTCACCTACAGACAAACCCCTGAGCTTTCACCCTGGTGATAAAACAAGAAGTGCAACATGAAGTCAGATTTACAAGGAGTTTACAATGCCTGAAAACGTAACCTGACACTGAGAGGGGCTTTTTAGAGGCCCCTAGAGCAGTTCTGGGAAATAATTCCACTGATCTCAAACCACGTCAGCAGCAGTTTGATACTTGGTGGGAGGCACTTCCAGCCATCTCCAGAGGAGATGAGACACTTACCCACATTATGAGGCAATTAAGTACCTTCACACTCACTGTGCATCACTACTTGTTACTTTAGACACCTAAAATACCTTCCAAAATCCTCTCCTCAATTCCTACATCAAATATTTCTGAAAGCCCAGCAAGGACAGGCACAAGCTGATGGTTTTCACTGAACAGGAATGTTCCTGTTTGACCCCTACTGGAAATAAAAGCTCTTTACCTAAAGCTGACAAAGATGTTCACAGGTTTGGGGTTAGATAATGGCAAAAATCACCTGTGGAACTGCACTGTGCTCTGGAGGGTCAGACCCAGGGAAGAAAAACCCCAAATCACAGAATCAGTGAGGCTGGAAAAGACCTCTGAGATCAAGTCCAACCTTTGACCCAACATCACCTTGTCAACTAGACCATGGCACTAAGTGCCATATCCAGATTCTACTTAAATGCCTCCAGGGACAGTGACTCCACCACCGCCCTGGGCAGCCCATTCCAATGCCCAATCATTACAGAATTAATTTCTCTATCAGAGAGGAAATGGGGACTCTCATAGTTTGGCATCCACAAATCAGATTGCAAAGCACTAAGTGTTTTTTTGCTGCCTACTTTAATTACAAAACCATACTTTGAAATAATATGGAAAAGATAATTAAAACCTACAGCACAAAATTATAACCACTTTATAGTTGTATTAAAAATGTCAATTAAAGTACTACCAAGCACTTTTGAAAAATTTTATTAAGCTTTCACTGAGATGTCATCACTTTTCAAAGCTGTATACTGTCCTAAAAAATATTCAAATAAGACATACTGAGTCTCTATCAATGAAACTGTTTAGGAACAAAGATGCAAGATGACCTTGCATTGCCCTTTCCAGCTCTCCAGAAATCTGCTCAAAATTTTATATTAATTTAAAGAGATATACTTACAGCATGTGCTCCCTGTATTGTCCGTACAAGGTTGATTCCTTTCCATACATATATATCTCCATTCAGTGCACCAGAATACGTCACTTCATCCCTTGCACAGGCTAGGCACAATATAGTCTGGAGATCACCGGTTTTGCCAAAAACACCACGTTTTGGTGTCAATGAATTGCCACATAAGCTCCAGAACTGAAAAATAAAGTGATTTAGAAATACAGGTATTTTGCAAATATCCTATAATTTAATATGTACATCTGAAAGAGAAGTACCTTGCCTGCAAAAGACATCATTCATAGCCTTTTCCATGCTTCAGTTCTCCAGTTCTTTAACAACTTTTTATGTTATTAACCAACTTTATCTTTCCGTAAAATCAGCATAGCAGGCTAGCTGGGAAGTAATTTCAGGATATTAAATCAAACTAAAATTCTTTCAGATAATAATTTCTGAGTCCGTTGTATTTTAAGTCAATTTCAAAAATGTTTCAGAATACAATTATCTTATCTTTCTTTGATGTAAAACTTCTACATTGCAAATGCTGCATTTGTACTTTATGTTATTTAGACATTTAAAGATGTCACTTAAGCATGTTGATTTCTGATAAAGCTGCTATTTGCTCTGTTTGAAAGCAGCTGGTTTTATTATAGACTTCACATTTCTCATCAGAACTCCTGATCACACAAAGAAGCCATTTAAGGGGGAGATATCTAAGAACCTTCTAATAAACCATCAGCATGTGATTACAGCAATCACATGAGAATAAATTTCCTACTAGGTGACCCAACATGTACTAACGGCTCCTAAAGACATGCAAAGTCTCTTCTCAGAGCACTGTACTTGCCAACTAAATCTCCAATAAATAGTGTAGTTTCTGAGATTTCTGCAAACAAGAAACACTTGCATATTCATTTCAAATCCTCCTGTCCAAACATGTAAATGTGCACTCAAAAGTCAAGAACCTGCTGAAATAATACAGTGCAAAACATGAAAGCATTTATTTCACGGCTGCTGACAGGTTACATTTATGTTGTCTCAGCAGGTTTCCTGTATACATTTATGAAACTGTATTCCACAGCAGGTCACTCTGTTACTAATAATCAGTTTGAAACTCTGAGCAAAGACTTCAATTAATATGGGATAACATAAGCAGTTACAGTGAACTGATATTGTTCAATATTATTCAACATATTCATTCATGAAGAGATTTTTGTACCAGCAATACTGTAATTCAGAAATAAACATGTACTGAATTAGACAAATCAGTATCTTAACTAGTCACGCTGGTTTGGGCTGGGCTAGTTATTAACCAAGCTCATGGAAATCTGTAACTGACATGCTAAATACTCTGCCAAATCAATTTATGCAATCTAGTCAATAGGTTGAAGACTTTCTCTAATAAGCCATTAATACATATTAATCTGAAAGTTCATTTTATAAAAAGCAACACATTTTCCCCACTGTGAGAACCTACACATAAGAGCAATACAGAACTTTGAAGCTGCCATCCGCTGCAGTTATGTGGTAACACAGAAGACACTGCACAGGCAAAAGCAGTGACTTTAGGAACCAGCTGTCATGGCAGTCAGTCATTGATAACGCTGCTTACAGAGTTAAACCTGAAAAATAAGCTGTTTCTGCACCCTTAGCAGTTGGTTCACAAATCAAACAAAGTATGCTTGAAAAAGACATGAACTGCTCAAATGATGAATCTTGTAAAAGGTACAGAGTGCTCGAAACAACATAGGTATGAATAACAGCTGGGAAAACAATTTCTCTTCCACTGCCTCCTCATACTCTCCCAAATGATAAGAAACAGTTTTTCAACTCATTTCCCTCTGTAGTGCAACAATTCATTCACTGTTCAAGAATCAGAAACTTAAGTACCTGGACTCACCTTAAATGTGTGCACACTCTGTCTTATGCTACTTTTATTTCAAACAGCATGTTTTAGACAACCTAAATTTTAAATTATACTACAATCATTACATAAACCACTATTGACAACTGTTTCATTACTACTGCATTCTTTCTATCAGGATATGAACTCTTCTGGGCAGAGCAGGTCTGTTTTACACTATATAAACCTTGTAAAATGTCTAGTGTAGTCAGGTGTGATTTGTGATTGCAGTTCCTAAGAAGAAATATTATTCTTATAGAGGACCTTCCATATTATCATTACATATTCCTTTTTTATCCTATTGTTATACATTTTGTAGAGTATATACTACTGCAGCTTATCTATTTCTCAAATTAACATTTATTACATTACCTTGATGTGTTTTACACCACAACTGACGAGCTTGTTTGGCTGGTATAAATCCCAAGAAATATCAAATATCTGCATGAAAAAAACCAAGTATTTCAGCAGAGATGGCCTTTCTAGCATGGGACAGTTAAAACAGTAAAAACTTGTCGCAAATTAAGTGAGAGTCTGAAATGCTTTAAATGGATCTATTGGAATACTTTTTTATCATCTTATTCAATACAGAAATTACAATGTATACCTCATATTAGTTCTGGGCTTTTTTTCCCTAGGGTAATTAAAACACATGATAAAACAACATTAATGCTCATTAACACAGTAGAAAAATTTAAGCAATTATTTGCAATTTGATTTCCCAGATGGTGATTAGGGTCTAGGAAGAGCATTAATTCTGCACTTCCCCTACATGCTGACAGTCTCAACAAGCCACACACAAATAAATGTTGAGTTACATACATTTATTTCTGAAATAAAATGCGTATCTTAAATATCTTCACATATCTTAATACATATCCAAGCTTTACGAAAATCCAGTTTCTAAAAACTAAAATGTTTTTTGTTCAGACATAGCTCTAGTAATTATACACAGACATGGTTTAACAAACTGAAATTACATTGACAGCCAGATTCTTTAGTTATACTTACTCTGTCTGTATGACCAGGAGCCATTGACAACAATTTTCCTTTTCTCCAGTCCCATACACAAACTGTGTTCTTCGAATCCAAACCAATTGAGACCAAACGCTGAAAATGTCCAACTCAACATATTAATGAAAGCTCAAATCATTATTTTAAATGAATGATAAAAAATTCAGAAAATATTTAAGTTAGAAGGAGTAGCTATTTTGATATAGAAGAAAACTTAAGGTACATCGTATTCCAAAGCTTCCATAAATGCACCTTTTCCGTTACAACATCATGATCATAAAGATCTTCTTAGACAACAATGTATTTCTGATTTCTAATATTTGATACATATGATTATATATATCACACATGGCAAGCAGTAGACAGGAGACATTTGCAAAAAAGGAATAATGACTGAAGTTAACGAAACTATATGTGTTTACCTTTAATTACATGTAGCTTGCAGAATTCAAGGATTTATTTTACATGTTCAAGAAATACAAAGAAAAATATTTTCTTCAATCTTCTTGGACACAAACAAAAGATTAAAAAGAGCTAAAAACTTTAGAAGTCTTTTGCTTGATTCTTCAAGACATATATGTTTCTTTCTGAATCCTTTCTCAAACCAGAATCAAACAAGGCCCCAAATATAAAATTTCATGAAGGCTTTAATATTCAGAAAGAGTTTGAAGCCAGGTAAACCGTAAAACCAGGAAGGACAAAAAGATTGTTCCAAGAAAATAAAGAAAAATAATAGTTTGAGATCTTCCTATGCTCTACAGCCTGTCTTGTCTTCACTGTGAAGGTACACTGAACAGATTTCTTGATACAAGCCATAGACCATACTATCCAACATTTCACTTTGATTACATTAACAAGTCAAAATGTTACTTTTCCTATAGAAATTATCAACAGAGAGACTAACAGGATTGAATAAAAAGATGAGTGATTTTGAGGTTAGCTTTTAAAGAAACTTGAGTATTTTTGTTCAGTTTAGGCACAAATTGTGACATCTTTATGAAAGTTTTACAACTCTTTAGGACCAAGTTGTTTTCACTGTTCAGCAGTTAATACCTAAAAAAGACAAATTTGTTTTCATTTCCAAATAGATTATTGAAGTGAGTTTGTAAAAGTAAAAGCAAACCCCAAACTTAAATAATTTTTTCCCAAAGACAGAAACCTACTTCCAGTAATATAATTTCTTTACTGTCCAAGATTATGATAAGAAAAATAAACAAATTAAATAGAATATCTATCCATGCTTTCTATTTATTAATTCAGAGTCTAACCTTTTATTCCATCTTTAAAAACGTTGTCGGAAGTAATATGTTTCAATTCCAGCTACGCTTCCAAATAATTCAATTCCAGTTCTACTGCAGAATGAAATGTATAAATGCAGACCAGTTTTACAATTACTGCATACCTATCAGAAAAACGCAAGTGATGCTTTTTCAGCCATAAGCCTTTACTCTTTACACTGACTTCTCAAAAAGGGAGATTAAATGCTGTTCTTTGTTCTCTCAAGAACGAGAAAATCTTGTTTCTAATGAGCACACCCTCACTCAGTAAAGGTCAGAGAAGAGCAAAAAAATTGCAAGCCTGGAGGAGAATGTACCATAAAGTGAGTTGAACTCTCAGCACTGGACAGACTGGAGGGTAACCTTGGGTTTAGATAACTCAGGGGTACGAGTGAATCATCAGGCTCCCCAAGACAAATAACAAAGGGCAATAAGGAATAAATAGTGTCCTCCTGAGGTAGCCAGACCAGGAAGGCAGAGAAGAAGAGCGTGTGTGTGTGGCACAGTTCAATACAAAGTATAAAGACTAAACAACTAATAGAATAAACTTCGAAAAGAGAAATAGATCTGACTTCAATCCACATATTCCTTCCTGTTGACTGAAGATGTCCAGCATCATGACAATGATCCTATAGAGATCAGTAATAGGAATCATGTTTGTTGATCCATTTTTCAATTGTTTGCATTGAGATTTCAATATGCTATATCACTTTGCTAAATCAAAATGCCAAATAATGCCAAATAAGAATGTTTAATATCAAATATTAAACCTCATAAACAACATGGCCAAGGACTAATGACAAATTTGGATTTAAAAGGATGGGCAAGATATAAACAAACATTTTGCAGATCTTTCTGAACTGGATTTGTGTTTTACCATATTTTCATAGGGAGACAATTCTGAGATGCAGGTCCTGAAAAACATGTATCCAGCTTTCCTTTGAGATCACAAAATTCTAACAAATGCAACAAAAAAGGTGATCACATGAAAAAGTTGAGAAAAGCAGACAACCTAAATTCTGACTATTTATAGCTTTAAACCCAAGGATCAATATGGGATACTCCTAGAACAAATTACAGATCTACATATAAAACTCTTCAATACACACAAGGGATGCCTAACTGCATACTAAAAAAGTCAAGGAAGTTCAATCTTAACTTGGTACATCTTGACCTGAAATTATGTTGTGGGGTGAAAGTGAAAGTAAAACTGGTCTTTTTTCCTACTGTGCGGGGTCCCTGTCGGTCGCGCGGGAGCCCGTCAGCTGCGCGCATGGGACCGGCGGCAGCGACAGGCACAGCAGCAGCGACGGCTAGGCGGCCCCGTGGAGCAGCGGGGGCTGCGCTGGGACGGGCTGCGCAGCCACGCCACTGCCGCCCGCGCTGCCACCTGGATGCCCTTGGCTGGGCCATGCTGCGCTGCACCCGCACTGCCGCCGCCCCCGCCNTTTTTTCTTTCCCCCGGGGGCGGGCGGACTGGCGATTGTCTGCGGTTATTGCCCGGGTTTAAAGACCACATCTCTTTCATCAGCACTGAAATCCCTTTTCGGAGGCTGAAGGGAGGGGGAGGGGGGCTCGCGGTTTCTAACTGTCTGAGTGTTTTTCTTCAGAAAAAGCCGAGCGGAGGCTCACGCTGCTGTAGGTCATCAGATCGGTCGCGGGCCTTCTCTAATTATCCCGGCGTCTCTTCGGGAGCCCAAGAGAGAGACCAGCACTATTCTGGAGTGTTCTCACCCCAACACAGGCCCTGGGAAAGCTTAATTTGTCTGGTTTTTTGCACTTTATTTCTGTGTGTGTGAAATAAATTGTGATATTTGTGTGTTTTCTTTCTTTTTGGGTGTGTGTGTGACTTCTCTTGGACATCTCTCAGAATCGCTATTTTAGTGGTAAACCCACGACAAATTATTAAGGCTGTTCAAGTGAGGAAGTGACACAATAGAATCATAGAATCAACTGAGGTTGGAAAAGACCATAGAGATCACCGAGTTCAACCTGTTACCTATCTTATCAACCCACCCAACATCACCCATCATAGATAATGGCCCTAGGTACATCCTCCAATCTTTTCTTAAATACTTCCAGGGATGGTGACTCCACCACCTCCCTGCGCAGACCATTCCAGAAGGAAACCACTCTTTCGGTGAAAAAGTTTTTCCTAATATCCAGCCTAAAGCTCTTCTGATTTAGCTTAAGAAGTTACAAACAAGAACAAGTTACAAACAAGAACAATAAAGAGAAACGATATTGCTGTGAAGAAGAAGCTGACTATAGGTGCTGACTTCCTAAACATTCTAACAAACTCAGAACTTCCTTACAGCAATCACAGCATGTTTTAACAGAAACAAGTTACAGCTAGGCTTTCTTCTGTGTTTAATAGAGCTCCATTTGATATTCTCTTAATAAGAAACTGGTTTCTACAATACATCCTCACTTGAGAAAACAGATACTGACTTCTTTAGCAAGCAAAAGGAACTGAGAATATAGCTCAATCTGAGTATTGCATTGCAAGGCTGAGTGGAAGGGAAAGTGCTTCATAGTCCAGGAAAGCACAACTGCAGAAAGGATGTTCACAGTTAATATCTCTTCAGCTGTTACCTAATGTGTATTTTCCATTCATGGTGTATTTTCCATTCCATGCATCAGTCAAGAAAGCCTCTTTACTCACAGGAGCAAGTGTGTGGTAAAATCTCCATTATAGGTAGCAGCTCTGAGAACCAATTCACTGCTCAGAGAATGTTCTAAAGTAACAAAATTATAATACAATAAAACTTTTTCTTGACTCTCAGATCCAGGATACACAAAACTGAACAACCAAAGTATGGAGAGCCACCAGTACATGCAAAACGCATGACAAAGAAGGGGATACTTCCTGAATATATTTAGAGTCTGAGATGAGTAACACAATGGAATTGCCATCACTCTGTGCTCAGGACATGTACAGGGGAGGTCAATGTCTCCAACCATTTGGTCTAACGCTGAATTGTGGCCCACAGACCACAAGAGCCTCCCTATCACCTCATCTTCTTTTGAAGTTTTCTTGCCAAATGTGAATATTTGTCATCATTAATAATTTTATTTTCCTGAATTTGAAAATAAGCAGATAAAACCTGAAACAATACACTTTCTTTTTTTTAAGAAAAACTACATGACAAGATTGCTAACAGATAAACAATTTAAGTGTTTGAAAAAATGAATATTAATCACATACCTGACCATCTAAATCAAAGGCCAAGCAAGCTATACCATGTGTGTGAACGTCTTTCAGAACAGATACAGTTTGCACAGTGTACGAATCCCACACGCAGATGTACGGTTCTTTTCCAACTTGACCTGTTGCCACCAACACACGTTCAGGATGCAAAGCAAGGCTGCCAAAATAAAGATATAAAATATTTTTGCATGAAACTTTTAGTATTTGCCTATTTAGTTGCATTAATATTTTCCCTAATAAAATGATTTTTCAATATTTTCCCATTGATAGTAAATATCAAAAAGTCATTTTGTATCACAGATTCCACAGTAGCTGTAAAATTCCCTTAGTGTAGTAATCACCACCTTCCTTGAATTTCAATCGTCAACCCTTCTACATTGAAACTAATTGCAAAATAGTCATTAATCCTCTGTTCCAAAAGTGTTTATTAATTAGGTTAGATTTTCATGCACTAAGAGAAATAACTATTTTCCCTTTCTTTTCATTTCTTAACACTTAAAAACACAGATGATGGACAACAGAAGTTAGTATTTAACTATCTACACAACTATCCTCAATGGAGGGAGAGACGCATCTCCAAAAGTACTTCATTCCACATATTTGATGTCCTTTTTATGAGAAGATTGAATAGCCTTCTGAAGCTGTCTTTCCACTGATTGTACAGATAGTCAAAGCATGACTAGATTAGACTAGATGCGATTGCTACACTGAAGAGTAATGAAGATTGTCTTAAATATCTTGATTTCAGTATAGAACAATTAGGAATAGTTTTGAATAATTATTAACTTTACACATTTCTAACATTTCCTTATAAGTTTCATTTCAAAGCTTTGTATAAGAAGCTTTGTATTTTCAGAGTCCACTTGACAGTCATCAAAACTCTTTTGCCAAAACTGGGACCAAGCAGAAAGCATGCTAGCCAGCAAGATAGTTTTTCATATTGTTTGTGCAACTAAGCTGCAAGGGAGGACATGGGGTCTAAAGACTCAGATTTCACAATACAGATAAGTAAGAATATATTCTATTAGAAACCCAAACAACCTACTTGATGACATGCTACACAGACTAAGTACAGCAGTCTAAAATGACATAGAAATGCAACATGTAAATCAGGAAGACAAAAGCTCCAAAGTTAGCTGTTTAATTTGGCTAAAATATGCCCTAGCCTAATGAATCACAGAGTAATGAATGGTCTTGAGAACACAGAACCACTAACAACATAGTAATACATAGTAAACGTATTTATCTTCTCAGAATCATTTGGAAAGGAGAAAGATTGAGCCCTTTGTGAAGGTAAGATGATCTTACATCTGAACACAGATTTTGATAAATGAAGTTCAAAGGGTGGAGACAAGGAGAGTCTATAAGCATAAAAGAAATAGCAGGGTTAAAGCTAACTAGAAAATTACCAGGAAAAAAAAATCTAACTAAAAAGGTCATTTTCTATATATAAAAAGAGCCAGAGAAAATCACTTTAGAAGATGCTTAATATTTTATGAAGTCATACTACACTACGCAATACACTTCTATATTTTTTCTATTTTAATATAGTAATTTAGTTGGTTGATGCTGCTTGACAAATTCCACATGCATGACTCTGAGAAGAACTTTTAACTTCAAAGTTAAAAAGATAAAAAGACTCTGAACCTTTCAATTTTTTAATGGGAATTTCTGCTCTTTGCTACTCCACATTATCCTCAGCAGCAAGATCAAGCAAGCAACATTTCCTCACTTTGCTTCACTTCAGTTCCAGTGTTGTTTCTCTAGTTCTTCCCTTCTTTATTTGATAGAGCAACTTCACAATTAAAAAACAACGCAGAAAAGAGCTGGCAGGCAAAACTTATCATATTTCACTTCGGTTCTGCCACCTCACCTGACCAACACCTGAATATCTCCCAGAGCACTCCAAAGCAGATGGTATACTCATGGGGAAAAAGGAAAAGCATCTGGAAGGGAAGAAAATACTACATTCAAAATGATCTAATTTTTACCATTGCACCAGAGAAAGGAAAAGATTAGAGCAAAAGGATAATAAAAGAAAATTGAGAAAGGAAGTAAAAAGAATGAGTAAGAAAAAAAAAAGGCAAAGAGGAAAAAAGAAGAAAACATAGTCTCATGTCTGATTCATGACCTCTTCAAAAACATCCCCACACTACACCTTACAAAACACTTTCCAGCAACCAAAAATTAGCTTAGTGTGTTTTTAACTAAAAAACAGAAGCAACGAATGCAATGCATCATAGACGGAAGGGACAACAGTAAAGACATTTCCAAGGACCAGGAAAACATTGTGCTAGCCCAAGTGTGCCAACTAATTTCATTCAAAGAATATTAAGTCAATATAGAGAATGTTTCCTCTCTTTCTAATTAATAAATGGCAAGTAATAACTAATAGCAATATCCTAGTATTAGTTGTTTATACATCATGATGTAAAATACTGGCTTAAACAACTGAGCTCAAATTCTACCTTGATATGGTATAATGCAGCACAAATTAAATCTAAAGACTGTATTCTAATCCCAACGGACAACACTGTAAAATAATAAATGTCCTTCACCTATCACTTCAGTCTCTATAATAAACTGCTAATAACTTTTCTAGACAAGCAGTAAAAGTAGAAGATAAATGTACAACCTGAGCTAATCAGTAGTGGCTGAAGAAATACTTACCTGAAAACACCTTTCCTCACCGTTTCTTACAGACCAAAGAGTGAAGGACAGGTCAAAGTACTACTTGCAAGTATTTTATCTAGCAAGCTATCAGAACAGATGGAAAGAGAAGAATGGAAAGAGTCAAGGACTACTATTTCTATTCCAACAGTAAGAAAAGTAACTGCTACATATATTTACATAAGTCATGAATGGTAAGACAATGTTTTTGCTTAACATTCAAGTCTTAGCTGTTATTAATCCCATGGGGCACCATGCAAAATTACAGATCTGAATTTTGTGTCCTGATCAAAACTCAAGGATTAGACTCCAATTTTAAGCAATATAGGGACTCTTTTCAGTTCTTTCATTGGACTATGAGTAATTAAGCAATCCGTATGAGCATAGCAATTAATGAAAAAATACAGTATTTTGGTCCAGCTGTTAGAATAACAGCTTTGACATGACTCACATATTTGGGAATCTTTATTATTAAACTTGTCCTGAGCAATGCATTGTAAATAGCTTCATAGTACGTAAAGAAAAAATATTACTAGAATGGGTACCCAGAAATGGATAACCATAAACACTTGTTGTACATAGACTACACTAACTCATGGACAAGATGCAGTTAACAAGATCAAACAACAAGTTCAAGTTGTCTCTGGATACCTCAAGTAAGATCTTCAACGTACCTCTACAGAGCATACAACTTTTGGGATGTTATCTGAAGCAGCTGTTTACCGCCCATCCAGTCAATTCCTGAGGTCAGACAGAAAAGCATGAGCATGGCTCAGCTTTTAAGGCAGCTTTCCAAACTGTTAGTGTGGGATCTGTGGGCATAAGTACACTGACTCACAAATATTTTCTTGCCTTTTTTCTCCAAGGGAAAAGGAGATTTCTTAGTGGCTTGAGAAGCTCTGCACTCAGAAGGACAGGACTTGTGTTCCCCTTCCTGCCCTGGTAATGAGAGCTGGTATGACCAGGTTAGACGGCCGAAACAGTGCTTGCTTCTAGCCCACATAGCTAGACTGTAAACTGGTGCCTGATTTCTTTCCTCTTCCTTGAAGGATGACTAAGCTGATGAATGAGATATTGCTGCTTGTCCAAAAAAGGAAACAGATACTCCTAATGAGACAAGTTCTTCAGGCCTTTTTGTTTGCCTCTGGCCTTTCTGACCCAGGCTTTTCAATAACAGATATTAAATTAAATGCAGTGTCTCTGAAGAGGTAGGTATATAAGAACACATTCAAAAGGCAAACATGATCATGAAACAAAGCAGGTATTAGGCTAACAAACTGCTAAGTAAAATTTATTTTGAAATAGGTGATAAAATGTGGTACTTCTTGAAAGAATTCAGAAGTAGAAAATATGAAAAACCTGCCTGCCACTTCTGCAACAAAACCAAATAGTTGGACTTGTAGTGAACTGAGATCTCCACTGATATGTCTGAATGATAGGTCTTTTCCTAGAGAGAGATTCAAATTGGGCTGAAATACAGTATTAGAGTTTTAACAGTATACTGAAAAAGGAAATATTTTCATTTTGTGCATTCAAGCTCTCTTTTTGCTTCATATAAAAAAGGTTCTTCCTCCCTTTTAGAGCAATAACTAAGTATTTCCCACCATTTTGAACAGATTCACGGACTGTACAATACCTATGTTAAATTATTATATTAAATATTAATGGCAGCCTACGGGAAAAAAAAAAAAGACCATATTACACCTGCTTGAGATAAGACCAGAGACATGATCAATACTCCCCTATTTGTGTGAGGTTTGTAGTGGCAGGGAATCCTGAAGGAGAATAGTCAATAATAAACTACTTCATAATAAAATAATTTAAGATTTTTTTTTTCATCTTTACTTGGTTTGTGCTGAGCATTAAGAGGCATTGATTAATACAGACAAGCTGCAGACAAGGATACAGTATTAAAGATGATGTTTCCTTAGCAACAATATTGGATGAAAATCCAAGAATATATTCATGTGACTACTCCTGAGCTTCAAAAAACTAGGGCACCAGTAAAAATGCACAGAAGAATACTGCAGTAAAATAACAGCATCTCAGATATCTATTGAGTTAATTTCAAGTGTGAAATTGTACCTACACTAAATAGAGCAAAACATTTTCATTGTATGTTTACAGATATTTTTAATACAGTTGAGAATATTTTCTTATTTGTTGTCATTTATTCATATTTCCCCAGAAAGAACAGCAGGGGAAATTACAAACCGTTTCTGTCATACTATTCAAGTTTTTAAAGCAGAAAGAGCTGTAATCAGCAAACCTCCCTCATTAAAGTTCAAACAGATCAAGTCCGAGCACACTTGCTTTCCATAAACAAAACAGAGCAGTACCAAAACCCAGAGGATCGCTACTGGGTGTTCCATACAGTTACTGTCACAGGACCAATAATGTCAAAAATAGCTTTCTAAAGACCCCTTAAATTGCACAAGCATCCAACTTAAAAGTAAGAGAGTCTGAACTGGAGACACATAGGATGAAATGAAAGTATACACTGATTACTTGCAGCTGCAATTTGTCTCATTACCGTGCCATATTTTACCCTCTTGGATCTGAAATGTTTTTATATTAACAAAAAATGTTTATAAACAACCGAGAGAATCCTAAACATGCTTTGGGCTCCTGTCTGTTCCTAAACCAGAAAAAAGAAGAGGAGAAAAAAATAAAAAAAAAGACCAGATGAACTTCAAAGAGTTAGGAAGTGAATACTGCAACACCGATACAAAGTTCCCAACTCATCAAATATGAGACCTGAGGAAAAAGATTCTGAGAACTATATGCCCCTCTATGCAAACGCCCATTTTTACCTTGCATAGTCATGTCCTGCACTGCAGAGGAAGGGGTTGGCTTCAGTTTTCTAGTAAGAGTTATCATCTCTAGAAAACTGATTAAAAATATATTCCTTGCCAATAGAAGACATCATTCTT
>VYZS01105979.1:5766-16985 GCA_013400695.1 Neodrepanis coruscans | reverse complement strand
CATAAATCCATCATGACTTGTGGGGCTGGATTGCAAATAGAAATTAAAAAAAATCTGCCAATCCAAAGGTGCTGAATCGTGAAGGCCAGAGAAAGCCTCCTAAAGGAAATGTCATCATCATCAGAAGTTAATTTATGGACTCTTTTCTCAAAGTATAGAGGCTGAATTCACTGACAGACTGTCAGTTTTAACATGGAGTTGGGAATCAAAGTTCTAGACTGAGAGGCAGGAGAACAGCTTCCTTGATTGCTTGATCATTATTACACTTGAGCTGATATACTTGCTACAGGTTATTGTATTGCTGATTAGATTTTTTTGCTTCTTCTTGCTTAACATTTAAACTGTTCACCTGTCTAATGCAAAGCTAGATACAGAAAGATATGGACACTTTTATTGAGAGATTCTAAAGCATTTTTGACTGCTGTGTCTGAAAAGGTTTATGTTATAAAAAAGTAAAAAGGATTCCATTCATCCTTTGAGTAATTTAGAAAGAAAAGAACAAAGAAATTCACTTAGGTCAGGGTTTTCAGGTGTTCTTTTGTTGTTGTTGCAATGTATTAGAAGATAGAAAGATCAACTCAAAGCCCACAGCTGGGTTTCAGAGGGTNGAAAGCATTTTTGACTGCTGTGTCTGAAAAGGTTTATGTTATAAAAAAGTAAAAAGGATTCCATTCATCCTTTGAGTAATTTAGAAAGAAAAGAACAAAGAAATTCACTTAGGTCAGGGTTTTCAGGTGTTCTTTTGTTGTTGTTGCAATGTATTAGAAGATAGAAAGATCAACTCAAAGCCCACAGCTGGGTTTCAGAGGGTCAGGAGCTAATCTGGCCCTCATTTGGACTAATTCTGTTAAAGCTCCATTGAGGAACTAAGCAGACAATAACTGAGCTGCAGGGTTCCAGTTCTGACTGGGCCTTAATTTTCCAGTGTCACTTTGGGCACTTTTTAAAAATCACTTTTACCTCCAACTGCTCTTCTCTAAAACAGGGATATGATCCATGCTCACTTCCAGGTATGGTATGATATTTACTTCACTAAGTATGCCCTGTTTTGAATGCAGAAATCTCAATCTGTGGTCAAGATAAGGTCCATCAAGTTCAGCAACAGTAATGTTGACATATTGTATTTTTAATATTATATGAACCCCCTTTGAAGATACAGAATTTAATGAACAAACTTATACCAGCATCACAGAACCAGCACCTTCCTACATTTTGTGAACTCAAACAGGTGTTATTGGGATTGTTAGAGGAAGAAGGCTGGACAAGGAAATTGGACTGGGAGACAATTGAATAAACAACTTTATTTTGTATTAAATTATGTGAGATACTAGATTAACAGTAGAGTTTTGTACTGTTATTAAAACAGATAGGAAATCTATGGTTATGTCAGTACTCTGGTGACACCAATGACTCTCACTGTGTGAGGAGCCTACTGGAGACAAACAAAAATGCAAAGAGTAGAATAATGAGTGGAAAAGAGAAATATTGCAGACAAGTAGCTGGTGGCATTATGGTAATATTCAGAAGCTTTAAGAAAGGCAGATAATAACTTTTTCAGGAAGGCTAACCAATTCAAAAATGGTTTTCTTTGCTCAAAGCCTGACACATGATCAGCTACAGATTCCAAAATGTTTTTCCTGCAAGTCTGTGGCATTTCCAAATGAATCACTACATATTGGGACTCCATTGGACTAGATTATTTGTCTGGTCTAATAATCATACATGATTTCCAGGGCTTGCCATTCCAGAGACTAAATCAAAGATATGATATTAACTCCTTTCGATGATGTAGCAACTTGGGCAATCGAACAATGCAAATAAATCAATTTTGCATGCTTAAGCCCATCTTCCTTTCATGCACGCCTGGTGATGGAAAATGATTTTTTTTTTACCCTGCTTTATCATTTTGAGGTATGAAAAAAGAGATTTTGTCACAGTAATGAAACACAGGAAAAGAGAGCTTGTTATAAACTGATTACAGTTGAGATTGAAGGGCAGTTTTTCATTAGATTGAGCAACATCTTTAGACTGGAGTAATTACCACAAAAATTTTCTGAAAGAGAAGGGTCCAATGTACAATTCATGAAAGTAAATAGAAAAGATTTAATGAGCAAAACAGCAAAATAGAAGTTCTTCCCTGATGCAAAGCTCAAGCTACACCAATAAAAAATGTTAAACTTCTGTACAGACACTCAGCAAAAAAAGTGGCTATCTTATTCGAGAAAAAATTAATTTCTTTTGATTGTTTATTTTTTGCTGTAGTTAGTTATTCAGTCTTTGTTTCTCAAAAGTGTTGGGTACATACATCTATTTTTCCATCTGCAATTACTCAACAATTAGTAGAAGCAATATAAATTAGACTGTGGTTTGCTTAAAGGCATAAACACAGATAGCTATACTTGGCCTTAATGAAACTTTGTGTATTTATTTGCTTCCACAGAGAAAACTAAGCAAACTATGGCAGATTTTATTCCTTTCCTCATGAAGAGACCAAACAAAGGATCTTTATTTCAAACACTAGGAAGAAATCTACGAAGAATTTGCTTACTCAGAAAAACTAAGAATTCTCTAAAGGGCAAAGTGTTCATAAAAGGAGAAGCAGTTTTCTATAAAACAGATTAAAGGCTCTAATGATGGTATCATTAATTCTCCTACAATTCAACCCCATCTTTATAAAAAGCACCAACCCTCTCCACTCTATTATGTTTTAGGGCCTGATTTATGAAATAATCCCAGGACATTAGTGATGCCACAGGTAACAGTTGTAATATTTCAGGTGTTTTACAGCATGGCTTGAACAATGGAGTACATTTTGTTTGAATTCCATTGCACTTTATTGTGCAGTACTTGCTTTGGGGAGCCCTGAGCATACATGAATGGTTTCAGTACAATACTTCATAAATTCCTTTTCTCCACACTTTATCCTCTTTCCTTACTCTCCGGTGGTTGCCCTGTAGTCTTCCCTTGGCCTCCTTTCTACGCACACACCTTTTGTCTTGTTGCATATCTGCATAACAGAGTTCCTATCGACATATACCAGATGTCTTTCTCTATATTCTTTACCAAATCTCCTGAACTTCTCTCATCTTTAACAACATGTCTGTGTTGGGATCCCATTGTGGTAAAATAGCTGGTGTCATTTAGCCACGGTAGCTGGTCCTTTCCCACTTTCTTCCCAAAAGACTTTCATTGTGGAAAGAAAAGCGATTACAATCTAATCCTGCTCTGAGAAAAAGTACATTAATTGAGCCACAATTCTGTTTGTTCACTAAAGAGGCTGCTGAACAAAATTATATCCATTTTCTCTCTCCAGAAAAGGCAGTCTGTAGTACAAGCACGTAGCTGAAGGAGCTGTATTGTAGTTAATACACTTTGGTTAGGCTGCAGTCTGAATTCTTTATAATACAATCTATAGAGTCATAAAGAAATCAGACAAATTTAAAACTTGATAAGAAATTTTCTATATTTTTAGAAGTATATTTTTCAAAAGAATTTTTTCTACTTTTACCTTGAGACTTTCAACTATTTCCATCTATATGTATTGTGTGACTCATAAATACTGAAAAAGGTAACAATGCTCAAAAATATATTCTTTCCTTTCTCTCTCTCTTTTTTTTTTTTTTTTTCAGAAAGAGCATGAGTTTCCACTAATACCATTATTGTTCAATACAATACCTTTGGCTTGATGAGTTAAGGTCTTTATATGACTTAATCAATTCTCAAATCACTCGTATAGTTTTGGAAACAATTTTGGATCACCTAAACTGTAGTTAGTGAGAGAAAGGATCTTGATCCTGAATTTCTCAAGCATGACTGTGAGTACTCACAGAACAGAGGAATTTCTATCAGCTTTTGCATCTGCTGGGGACTAAATAGGACAGAACAGAGCCCATTGCAAAGTATAGTCATGCATTTGTTTATTCCTATGTGTTTCCCCTCACTTAACATCACAGTACTTGTAAGGCAAGAAATTGAACTGGTATGAGGAAGGAGAGATATATCAGCAGCAGACTGCGATCCTGTTTCTCACTAATATCAAACTTTGCATCAAAGTCTTTTCAAAAAACATTCTAAAATAGTCAACGTAATGATCTCATACACATGGTCTCTGCATTTCCCTTGAACAAAACTGAGATCAAAAGTGCTATCTGTTCTTCTATTGCAAGTTTGTATGATACAATCACTGTACTGATTGCCACAGACATCATGCTTCTTCCTACTGCTACAGAATCAAGTTCTCAAAGGTTGCTGGAAGAATTTAACCCCAATAGATCCTGCCATCAAACTTCACTTTTTCATGGTTTGTTATTTCTACTGTGCTTGACACTGTGAAAGCAGAGGTCAGGGCCCTATTAAGACAGGTTACCAAAAGCTGGAAGAAAGTGAATTCATACCACCATCACCATTATATGCAGTGACTGAACTCGCCTCTCACTGCTTATTGTGCAAATCAAACCTTGACCCAATAGCACAAAAAAAAGAGAAACTTTACTACTTTCTTTATTCCCTCCGATGAAAAAGCAAGCCATGTCCTCTATTTATAGTGTCATAAACCTAATATCCATTACAAAGACTATTTTGCAAAACATAGACCATAATGTTTAGGTCGGGATTTATCATGTTGGGAAGAAGTACTCACAGCCATGAACAACGTGTCTGAGAAACAGACTCAGTGTGTACCTGCATATAAATGAAGAAAAGGATAAAAGCCTGAATCTCTTCATCAAGGTGCTTAGGCTTGCAGAACTTGCCATAGTGTGACAAACAGAGACACAGCTCCATACAAGGTTTTTTACCTTGCTTCATTATAGTAAATATTAACCAGTCATATGACTTTCAACTGTTCCTAATTTATAACAATGACCTGCGCCAAAAAAGGCAGATTTTTCAGGACTTTGCATTTCTTAAGCAAGGGAAAGGTTAGAAAGAGAGAGAGAACAGGCAAACCAAGGCAGCTAAGCAAATAGACAGAAGAGTAATATCTATTCTTACAAGGATAACAGGCATTGGAAAAATTTAACTGATCAAGATATACATCTGTGAAAGAGTTACAATATATAAAATAATGTCCTGACAGTGGCAATATTGGCAGATAGTACAAACAAATTATTGCTTTACATGTTGATCTATTAGATATTGCTTACAGCTTTCAGTATTTTTCAAGCATGAAAGATTTGAAAATACTACAGACAACAAAATCTCCATAATTTTATAAAGATATTATGATTTTATTATTATGTCAATAAAAGATATCTCCTCTCTGACTTTTATATCCTTCATCATAATATTTTTCTCTAGTTTTCTCTGCTGACATTGATTATTTTAATTTATTTTCACAGCAAGAGAATTTGGAAGTGCAATAATATTTTTTGTTCTTTATTATAGTACAGAGATAAATATATTTGAACTCATCCCCTCTGACAATCACTGGATAAAGAAAATAGATTTTTCACCTGATGTACTGATTATGGACTGAGTTTCATAAACCAGCAAGAAATGTAATGACCTTTCACTGCAGAAGTAACCAAACAGGTCTTAAGTCTCCAGCATACCATTTATAAACTATAATGCTTCACTTAAGAGAACACAAAATTAAAAATAATACAGACAATAATCCTTATTAGATTGAGTAAATAGAAGCATATAATCGTGCTGTGTATACTTTAATTTCTACATAATTAAGACAATTTATATAAGAATTTGAGCTACATCTCAATTCTCTATTTCAATATAAAATAAATTGCTATAACATTACAGATTTTGCTATTTTAAAACAAACATTCAAATTTAATTGGGGCAATCATCCTCTAGACATTTCCAACCTGACTAAAAACTCTTCAGTACTTTATTCAGTACCACCAATTAAGATGCTTCAGTTTGGCATGGATCATGTACCATTGCTGTATCATCATTGTGCTGTATTCCACCCCCACACCAAGTAAACAATTTGACATCCCATCAGCAATCCTACTAAGAGAGACTTGCCCATATTTCTCAGCTCAATAAGAGAGCAGAGCTATTAGGAAAGGCTGTTTGCATTCTTAAACTAAAAGAACTGCCTAAAGAAACTGTTGAACTGGACTACAGAAGAAAAATCACCCATTCCATACCTTTGATCTTATTTCTCATGGGCTGCATTTTCTTCTACTTACACCAGCATTTTCCCAGCATAGTTGCAGAGTTTATTGGAGTCATAGTGATGTAAATCTCCAAGAGTTAGGGAAGTTCAAAGATACTTGGAATAGAATTTTAAGATGATTCGCCTCTGTCATAATAATAATTAAAAAAACTCCAAACCAACTAACTGCAGCTTTGAATTCCATTTCTTGAAACAAGAGAATGTTTTCAATTCCTCTGATAGCAAAAGAGAATGCTGACTAAACCCATTATCTTTTTTGTGTGCCTATTTTAACTTTGATGTACAATAAATAAAAAATGAAATGACAATTCTAAAATATGAAGACGCCATGTGTCGTAGGGTTAAAAAAAGGAAAATAAAAACGGTCTTTGTTCCTCCTGCTGCGCGGCGGCTTCGCCCTGCGCCAGCGGCAGGGCGGGGGGTGGATGACCCTTTCTCCCTGCCCGCGCGAACCAGGGGCCGCCCGCCGCTGGCTCCTCTGCGCCCTCCAGCCCCGGCGGCGGGACCTGGTCCAGGGAGAACCTCGGTGCACCATGGCAGTGGCAGCCCTGTGGCGGGGGCTGGTTTTCCCCTGGCGACAGGGGAAGCGGTGGCACAGCGGCAGCCACGGCGGCACAAGCATGGCTCGGAGCGGCGCCGCTCAGGCAGCGATCCTGGCTGGATGCCGCCATTTTGTCGAGCGCGCGGACCGACTGTGTGGCCGGTGCGGGGCCGGCGACGTGTGCCAGTGGCGCCGGTGACAGCGGTGGCGGTGATGGCAGCAGTGGCGGCCGCGGAGCAGCGGCGCCAGGGCTGTGCCAGCCCACAGAGCAGCGGTGNTTTTTTTTTCCTTTTTCCCTGGGGGTGAGTGGTCTGGTAATTATCAGCGACTATTGCCGGGGTCCAAAGACCACATCTCTTCTGCCATCACCACTAAATCCCTTCCTGGGCTATTGAGAAGGGGAGGGAGGGGCGTATGCGTGGTTTCTAATTTTCTTGAGTGTTTTTCCTTTAGTCAAAGCCGTGCGGAAGCTCGCGTTGCTAGGGGGGTCCTCAGACCAGCCACGTGCTTCCTCTAATTACCCCGGCGTCTCTCCGGGAGCCCAGAGAGAGACAAGCACTATTTCCAGAGTGTCCTCATCCCAACACAGGCCCTAGGAAACTTAATTTGTCTGTCTTGTTGGACTTTATTTGTCGGGTTTTGTGTGTGCACGAAATAAACTGTGATATTTGTGTGTTTTCTTCATTTTGGGGTGTGTCTGTGGCTTCTCTCGGAATCTCTTGTCCAAAACCACTAAATTTGTGGTAAAACCATGACACCATATCATTGTCACTGTGTTCTTAAAAATCTGATCCACTCACGCTGTTTAAACTGCTGAAACCTTTGAAGCTGGAAAATAGTACCATGAACTTGTAGCATTGGTAATTAAGACATAGTGTGGCAAATCAAAGAAGACGTGCTACCTAGCATCTACAGTTCCTTACTAAAAAAATGCAGCCTGGGAGTCACAATAATAAATCAATTGGTTCTGCTTTTCAGTAGGAAAAGACCTGTAACTTGTTGTATTATAACTCAATCCCATCTTGTACCCAAGATCAATTCCTCTTTCTCTTCATGCTTTATGATCATTGAATTTCTTTTTCTTAAGGCAAGGAGAGGAGGGAAATACTGTGGGGTTTAAGAGGAAAAAAAAAATGTCTCTCATCATTTGTCTTCTCAGTAGGGAGAACAGGAACATTTCCGTTCCCCTCTACTACCACATTTTTCTTCTTCAAGCTGTTGTTTTCCCATAAATTTGAGCAGCTTGAGCTTCTGAGACTCTGAAGATTAGAGCTGGGTTTATTAGCACAGCTGTGTTAAGTGATGAGTGTGAGTGTGATGGAGCCTTGTTTTCTGGGCAGAAGACTCCCTTCACATTTTGCAATGTAGTAAAAATAAAAACTATTCAATATTTCAATAAAAATAAATTAATATATTCTCTAGCTGGATATCTCACTGCTATATTAATTTGTTTACTGCATAAAACAAATTCCTACATATGATGTATGTAATTGGCTGAGGTCAAGTTATGGGTTTTTAAAAATATTTCTTTTTTCCCAGATTTATTATAATTTATGGATTATTTTTTTTACTTTAAAACGGGCAGCAGAATATGGACTTATTAAAACCAAATATATACCAAAATGCACTGAGAAGATTTTTTGATTCTAAGCAATATAAGAAAACCCTCTGCATAGTGATAACAGTATTCAGCATTTTCAATCCTGTGGGCTTTTATATGGCATTTCCTGTTTAAGTTTCCGTCCCTGATCTAAAGTTTTTCATTGCTTCCCAGATCTGTGAGCTTCTCTAGCTACTCTAAGTCTGTGCTTGTGAGTGTCCAGACCAACCCATTAATACAGAGAAATTTTCCAAACCTAATTGCATATGTGCAGATTATCATGTCATTTTCCACCTGTTTGTGTTACAGTCGGCAAAGCTTTGGATGGCAGATCTAAAAGGAGTTAGACAAACTTAAACCATCTATTGTCATAGATAGGAAGACCTCATATGCATTCATCTACCTATTACCTTGGGTCCCTTCTCAAATTTACTAGCAAATTAACTGTATAGGTAGTAAGATTTTTCCTACAAAACTACTCAAGATCTTTTCTTTGCGGTGACCGATGACAGGACCTGAGGGAATGGCCTGAAATTTTGTCAGGGAAGGTTTAGGTTGAACTAGAAAAAAGTTCTTCACCCAGAGTGGGGTTGGACACTGGAACAGGTTCCCCAGGGCAGTGGTCACAGCACTAACAGAGCTCAAGAAGTGTTTGGACAATGCTCTCAGGCACATGGTGTGACTCTTGGGGATGGTCCTGTGCAGGGCCAGGAGTTGGACTCAATGATCCTTTTGAGTCCCTTCTAACTCAGCATATTCTGTCATTCTGTGCAGAGCAAGCTCCAAACTCCTGCTGGTACTGATGGGTACTGTCTGAAAAGTCCTGAATGCAGCTTTGCTGCTATGGCTGTGATGTTTCATGCATGATCCTGCATTATTTATTCTCCACACCCAGGAAACCTGCATTATTTAAATAATGAATCACTCAGAACAGACCATGTTTGTTATTACACACATATACAGTTTCTTTTGTAATAGTATCTGACTTAGAAGTGTTATAAAAATAAATATTAAATCTCTGTCCTCAAATGCTGTTAGTCTTCCAGCACAAATTTTGGCTTGCCTTCAATTTTCTTATTTTTAAGTTATTTTTCCACAATACCTGAATTTAAATGATTTCAAAATGGCAAAACATCACTACTTTCTCTTGACATCTGAACCTTGATAATAAATACAAGAGTTTTCATAGATTTCAGTGCCCAAATGTTTCCTTGTATTTTGCATGGGAAATACATAGAGCATCTATTATAGAATTCTGCCACTAAAAATACTGAGGGGCAATCACTGTTGTCTTGGTTTTAAAATGTAAACGTGATGTTGAACACTAATGGCATTAAAAAAAAAAAAAAAAGAAACTACCTTATGATAAATGACACTGATACCTTAGGGGGTATGCTTAAGATCTGGGGAATTCACTCCAGCTAGGTAGCTGAATAACTTGGAATATTAAGGGCCAAGAACAGCCTGTGTTTCACATGTTTGCATTCTTTTATATAGAAAAGGAGGGAGTTAGGCTTCTAGGACTGCCAGGGGTAGGCCTGGGGAACTGGGGTGGAATATAAGTAACAAGGGACCATCCTGTTGAATGTTTAGAGTACATAGTAGTAAGATGGGCTTTAGTTGGGTAGAGTAATGGGGGGGCACTTTGAAGGTTATAAAAATGGAGAAATTGTTATGATTCTCCTCTTTGGATCGTCAGACATCACCAGTAAAGCTGCGCTCTCCCTTCACCTCCTCAAACTGCGTGTTTGTTTCATTTCTTATCTCGTCCAACAAGCAACAGCACTACTGGCATATATTCATGTATAATATAGAGACACAAGTATAAATTAGCAAACAAACCAAACTAAAATACACCACTTCTCTTTTTTACCTTAAACCTGTTTAATTTCTGGAGAGACTTTTCTTAGAAGAAGACAGTATATACTGAAATGAAATGAACTCCACAACAAAATACCATCCAGTGCACATAGTATTCATCCAAGTAAGTATGTCTATAATGACACTTTGCTGGTCTAGTCACCTCTTTCTACCCAACAGATAATTTCCATTGCAGAGGACAGTGTATGAACTCCTTTCTTAGATGGTCCTGAATGAGACGCATGATCATTCTCCACAGCTACTTTTGTGTATGGCCTTTCAGACAAATTTAAAATGATAATTCTGAATATAAAGAAGATTATTTTCCCACTGACTTAAGAAAAAAAAAATCAAATTAACTTGAAGAGACATTTTGAAATGACATTTTAAACAGAAAACTTCATCCCTTATTGTTTTCAGGCGGCTTCCCAGCCCATAATTGAAGACTTATTTAATAGTGAGCCTTATTCAAATAAAAACAAA
Source organism: Neodrepanis coruscans (assembly GCA_013400695.1). Lineage (NCBI taxonomy): Eukaryota > Metazoa > Chordata > Aves > Passeriformes > Philepittidae > Neodrepanis > Neodrepanis coruscans. The sequence continues at coordinate 6,362 of VYZS01105979.1, read as the reverse complement.
ACAATGATTCATAGCTAATCAACAAAAGTCTCAAAACAAATGGAAAAATGCATTTAAAATGCATCAAGGAGACTGTACTGATATAAACTTTCCACATCTCTAATTAGATAGTGGCATCAGCAGGTTGGTCAAGTAGGCTTCCTAACTTACGCGCTATTTTCCTTTAGGACTTAAAATGCCTGAAAATCAACTTCTGAGGAAAGTAAGAGAAATACTATTCTGTAAATACAACAAATACAAATTATTTTCAGTTAAAATTCAGAAATAAATTCAATAAGGCCTTGTGACACCTACTCAACCAAGAGTGTATTTAATAAATAAGTAAATAAATATATACTAGACATTTGTATTTTCATTTGAGAATGCCTTACTTCAGTTAAATTTAATCCTGTTAAAAAAAAAAAAAGGATTAAGTTGTATGTGAAAGTGAATATATACACATAAATATGTAATCAAGTGCATGTCATTGCCATTCATTCACCTGGTCCTGTGATTTTATGAGTCGGAGATTAAAACCTATAGCAAGAAGTAATAAAATCTCTTTAGTTTATTTTCACACAATAATGTCATAGGCTAAGATTATATATATATGAGAT
>VYZS01105978.1:28441-49111 GCA_013400695.1 Neodrepanis coruscans | reverse complement strand
TTTTTTTTTTTCTTTTTTTAGGGCAGGTTGGAGCAACCACCATATCATTGCAGAATCTGTTGTGTTTCCCCTTAAACTCAGGTGCTTGAACTGGCACACAATGTCATTGTAACACTGACACACACTCTGTGCACACCTGTACAGAGCCAGATGTGTTACCTGCAAGTTCCTGTGCTCTTTGCAGAGAGTTTGCAGCCTGTGTTTGGCAGCAGCAGCTGTCTCTATGGAAGTATATTTATATGTTTCATAAATGTAGCTCAAACAAATTAAACTCTGTACTAACAGGATCATAATTTAATAGAAGTGCCAAGAGCTAATGCAATACACGCCGATGGGATTAGGAAATACAAGCTGTAACAAGTCACTTAGTTCATTCATAGCAGTGCCTGTGACTTGAGGTATGGATGTGGCGAGGGATGGGAGGAAGAGCTACACAAACAGGGAGGCAGAACTAGGGAGGGCAGAGCTTAATGTCATGTTCAAACCTACAACATCTGCAACACAGCATGGATCGTTTCTGTCATAGCCTGGATCCTTTCTAACCTGGATGGATAGGAGCAAGAGACTCAACTTACCTTGCAGGCGGGCTATCCCCTCACCTTCTCTTTCTCTTGCCTCTAGACACATCCATTTTTCCCCCCGTCTTTATTTTGCTGTTGAAATGGCTTCTTCTGAGATTCCTGCTCTTGGGTCCTCAGCAGGCTGCAGGTAGGTGCTGCTTAGTCCAAAGGCTACACAAGACATTCAAAGAACAGCTACGTCGCATGTACAAAGCTAAAGGTGTCCAACCCACGGTTACAGTGCTGGCCAGCACAGAGAAATCCACAGAGCAGCACAAGTGCCTGCGTCCACGTGAGCTCAATGCTGAAACATGAGTCACTTTGAAGAAGAAGAAGAAGAAGAAAGGCATTTACTTTTCCCTTTGTATGTTAAATGACAGCAGTTACTATTACAGAGGAAACAGCCAAGCCCAGACCCCCCAGGAGGATGTTCAAAGAAAGGGCTGCGCTCCTGCTGCTGGGAGCTCCACTTCCAGCTGCTGGTTTTCCTTTTTAGTTTTTCCAGTCCCATGGAGCCTTCTGCCTTGACTTTTCCCACACTGATACAGCGCAGGATAAATGACTCATGTAAGCAATTTATGGAAATTAACTGTTAAGCACCAGAGGTATTATCAAAATGAGTGCACAGGTAAAACGTCTCTAAGATTTCTTTGGCCATAAAGGCAGGACGTGGTGTCCCTGCACGAGCCCCAGCTCTGCTTCAGTTAATGCTGCACGAACACGTGTCCTTGCACACTCATGTCTGGCTTTGGCAAGGCAGCAAAGCCAATCCCTAGGATGATGAAGGTTATACAGGCAAAACAAAACAGTTTCCCAATTCTTAGATGACACTAGCCCTGACTCTACCAACTTCTTCCCAGCGTGGGCAACTTTCTCATCCCAAATTCTTGTTCTGAGTATCCCAGTCACATTCCCAGGAAAATGCCTTTAACAATCTACACAACACCACTGCCATTTCTGCAAACCAGAGCAGGCTCTCTGCCCTTCTTGGCAATGCTCTGAGATGCTCCGATGAACTCCTAGAGCATTAAGACTTCATTATTGGCACAAATACACGGTATTATTTCCTGATATGCTATAAAGTCATAACTGTCAATTAAACCAATATTCTGATATCTTCCTTTTAAAGCAGTATTTTGCTTTGTCACTAATTTGCACAATACAATAATTTCATACTAATTTCCCAGCTCTGCACATGAATTAGCTGTGTTACTGTCACTGGCTCTGTCCAGCCGTTTTATCTTTTTCCGGCTCATAACCCAGGCCTATAGAATGGGTGACAAGGAAATTCATGCTGATGAACATCATTTCAAACAAATTGCTCAAATAAATCGTGCTGCATCTTTTTAAGATAGCCATTTCCCCAAATGTTCTCTTTTCTGCATGCTGCGTTTGGCAATGGTGCTCTTTAGGCATCAGGTATCATCTAAAATAATGCATAACAGATTTCTTCTAAAAATATGCCACTTAAAAAAATTATGCTGCAAATGCTAACGGCTGTGCTGAAAATGTATCAAATCAAAGTGAACCAGCACACAGAAATGGGGGAACAGATCCCATCTGCTAATGGCCACACTCACAGCTCAGAAGAGCTTGGGAATGTGATGCTGTACAGAGCGTGGCTATGAGGGCAGAACTCAACTAGCATGCTGGAAAGGTAATCCTGTGGTTCCAAAGAAACAATTGGAAAACAAAGTAATACTACATTGTACAAAACCTCACAGATATACTCCAAAAGAGATGTATCAGCCTAAAAAAGAATACATTAAAAAAAACTAAGTCAAATAATTAGCAAGGAATCTTGGTGTGTGAAGCTGGCGAGAAGCTGCATTCAGACATTCTCCTTCCATTTTGGTTGTCATTAAATGTTACCATGAAGGTATAAAAGTACAAGAAACCTATCTACAGCAGAACTATACAAATTTATCTTAGCAGAAAATTGTTCCTATGCAACTGAATAATTAGTTTCACTTAAGTCACTCAGCCTGCTACCACCGTCTGCATCCCCTTTTGTCTGGTTCTTGTTAAATTCCCATTCAGCCATCACTCAGCTCTGAGATGACAAGACTGTATAATAAACAAAATAATTAGTTTCCAAACTCGTAATACACTGTAACATGCTTCCTGGAATATGGTTTTTTTGTAACTGCCATTTTGTATTCTCTCACAATTGAGCACTCAGCTTGCATGTTTAAAAGCATTTGAAGAGAGAATAATTTTGCTATGAAACTAAATTCATGCTCATTTAGGTGGGCTAAGTGAACAAATTTTAAGGCATGTACCAGAACATCTGTACCAGCCAAGTCAGCCCATATGTACTGACATGCATCCCAGAAAAATTACATATAGATGGAGCACATTCCCCTTCAGACTTCTTAAGTAAGGACCACTACCTAATTCAGGGAAGTCCCTTCACAGGGCAGTACCTACAGCCAAGGCACTGCAGGGCAGACTGGCACCCTCTGCTCCACACCAGCACTGGCACAGACTGGTAGCACTGAAAATGAGACACATGCCAGCTGAGGCCTTTAAAACAATCTCATTAAAATGGCACTATCTCTTCAATCTTAAATTACAAGTGAACCCCAGGAGTATGGGATGCTCACAGGACTAACCTTACACTCTGTGTAGCTCAATGGATTAAAAAACTTGGAGAAATTCAAATGAATACCTTTTCCTTTTTCCTGCTGCAAGACTCAAAATCCTTGTGAAATTGGAAGTCAGTGTTTGATTTTCCAGTGTCGATGAAGATACAGTAACAAGAGATGAACTCACAACTCAGAATCATTCCTCTCCAAGCACAGGCATACCACATGCGAGGCCGCAGGGAGAACGAGCACAGGAGGGTATTTTTTGGGTGACTGGGTCCTTTGTGGTACACCGATGGGCACTGGCACAAGCAAGCAGGCTGCATACTTACCTCTGGCTTTCAGTGTGAGCTAGAATATCAGAGTGCACAGAGGAATTCAGCTTAAAAACGCGGTACCACCAGTTTACAGCAACTCACGCTGGTACACACAACACATCAGCAGTAGGCAGGAGGTGGATGATTGCAAACTTGGGGCGGCGATTTCCCAAGCTTGGGTCTCTACTGGTGAAGCTGAGAGGGGGTCTGTCAGCTCAGCCGGTAGAGAGAGCTGCCCCGAGTGAGCAATGGTCCCACATCACCCCAGGAGATGGGGTGCAAGGTCTGTATCTCCACTTTGGGCACCTTCACCACCCTGTCTGCTCCGATTCCCCCCAGCTACCACCTCCTTTAAGGGAAAAAAAGAACAGTTCTGAAGCATCTCCTCTGAAAGCTCTAAAAATGAAGTTCTTTCATATAAACAATTAACCAGAAAGATGGGATGAGATGATGAAGGCAACTTGTGGTGGGAGGACAGAGAGGAGAGAGAGGCCAGCGAGACTGTTGGAGCTGTAGTGCCCAGAGGGCAGCACTGGTGCCCACCTTTCCTGAGAGGGCAGCGGGGCTCCCGCTGGGCTGAGGCATGGCCTGAACTTGGCTGAGGCATGGCCTGAACTTGGCACTAGCGGCCGGCGATGGGGGTGAGCACCACCGGGAAGGCGCTGCCTGTCTGCTGCAAGGACAGCACATCACAGCCTGCAGCACCTGGTGCCTGCAGGACCCCACCTCAACAGAAAAAAACACTTCATAACAGAAAAGCCCTTTCATTTACCACACCTCTAGAAACAGCAACTAACTCCCCTATCCCCTTCTTGTTAGTCTCCTCCTACCCATGTTCTCCTCTCTGGGGACTTGTGCCAGCTGAGCTGTGCCCAGAGAGCTCATGTCTGTAGTCCTTCACTACAATGTGTTGGTCTTTGGACTAAAACAGCAAAACACACATTATTGTGTTTGCTCCCCTGTCCAGCTCATGTAATCACAGCATCCCTGACCCCACTCCTGCAAAATTACCTGACCAGGCCAAGGGCTCGCTAATAGACAGTATTCTCTTTGTAAAAGGTCTTTCAGCAGAAGCAAAAAATAGAAGGATGGCACTGCCCTAATTATGGCCATTTTAAAAATCCTTTTTTAGTTTCCTTAGGGCTGTAAGTGTTATTGGCTGGGTTTAATTCAATGAACTTGAAGCAATGAAGTTCATTGAAGCTGGTTTGTACAAAAGAGTTTTCTTTCATGGAGGCAGCATTAGACAATGAGGTGCTGGATCCCAAGAGAATATTAAACATTTAATATACTGGCAAGTATGACATTATATAAAAATGTTCTGTGAAGGATGAGCAGCAGAGCTAAAAAGCATAAAAAAGCTCATCCTCATCTCCAGGCTGCTGCTGAGCACTGCACACTTCCAGCTACTGAGGAAACCTGAATTCAAGAGCTTTTCCTTCCTTCAATATTATACAGTGGCTTTTCCTAACATCAGACATGATGAGCTGAGCAATTTCCTATGTAGCCAACTGTAAGCAATGCTTATTAACAGAATGAAGCAGTAATTTGCAGTAATTGTACAAAACTGCAGTTTACTGAAAATACTGATATTATTGATTTTGGTCCAAACTGAAGCATTTTGTAAGAGAGATTAGGAGTTATTGTTCCCTAAAGAACTCATTTTACTAGCTGTAGGAGAGTGTCACTATGAAAATGAATTTCAGTACTTTTCAGTATAAAAATGTCATTTAAATTAATTTTCTTGGTAATTCCTGCACCCAAGGTGACCAACAATACCCAGCCTACCCTAGCTACAGATTCTCACTGCGTTAAAGACTGTGGAAACTGCCAGTTTTACAGGGTAAGGGTGGCAACAGGAAAGCACATTAGTTGACTTTTGCAACACATGACCTCACTAAAGAAACTTTCTGAGTCTCACTACTGTCCATGCTCCCTGGAAGGCTGGGAGAAGCCTCAGCTCAGCAGAAGGCAGTGACGGGATGACCACTACTGTCACTGGATCCAGACTTGAGTCTACCTCTGTATCAAAGGCATGGCAAACACAGATTGAGGGCTCCTGCACAGGTGTGAGCAGAAGACTGGTTAGTGCTGTACAAAAGGCGACATTCAAATACTCCTGTCAAAACTTCCAAAACCTCTTTCCTTAAGATTAATTTTCAGTTTAGCGCAGCAACAAACTTGCCTGTTGCAAGCAGCACATCTCATTTCAGCTTTGCCTACCACGAACTCTGGCTCCTTATACCATTGTTGCTATTTTACCATTAACAGGTGACTACTATCTCTGTGTAACATTATGTCTTTGCCATGATCCTTGCTTAACTCTTATCTCTACCCCACACTAGCACCTCTTCTCTGCACATCAGGCGTCCTCCCAGGGGCTCTTGTGGCACCAGTTTAGGCCAGCAGAGTTACACGTGGTGGTACTGGTTTGCTTGACCCCTGCCTGTAGAGCAAAGGAGACAGGAGCCCTTTGATCTCCAGATCTGTGCTGGCACAGCTGGCTTTGGCACAAAAAGCCTCTCAAAACCCATTCTGCATCACAGCTGGATGATGGACAAAGACTGAGGCCTCATCCTCAGGAGTTAGTATGGCGGCCAGATGTGATAACTGGTTTCTTGTACAGTTACCTGACTGATTTGCTCAGGTGTAGGTCCCACCAATACTGGACTTTCTATCTGTTAGTTAAATAAGGTTTCCAAGCTCGACCAAGCCTGCTGATGATATTAAATAAGACCATTTCTTTGAAAGAGCTACTGAGCAAGAAAATGGAAATTTTTTCCCCACCAAAATTAGTGAAATGATTTTCATCTGCTTTCTTTTTTGGGCTTGTTTTTTTTTTTTTAAGAAGCGAAATAACAGCCTTGCCGATTACTCTTTGCTAAGGTACCCGATTGTGGTGACATTGAGGCTGACCTTGGAGTCACCTCCCCCGCTGCCGCACTCTCCTTTGTCGTACCACCATTTGTTTTTCAATTTGTCCAAGAGGCCTTGCTCATTCAGTTTTAATACTGCCAGGTTAACAGCATTTCTTGAAACGATAAAACATAACTTGTAAGAAAAAAATGCACAAATGCTTAGGAAATCGTAACGTATAAAAAAAGGAGCACAAGAGGACAAATTGGCTAAAATTTCACAGAACGTGGAGCTATCAAAATGTCTGTACAGCAAATACAGGGTTAAATATTGGAAGGTGGCATGGAGGATAACATTTGCTCAAAACTGAAGTGTGCGGGATGGGGAAATCGTCTTTGAGAAAAAAAGTAACAAGAACACCACATCATGCAGTTAACATTCGTCACATATGGCAGGTTAACTTGGCTTTTACCATTTAAATTGAAAAAGCCATTGAACTGTAAAATTAAAACAGCAACAAACAATCAGAAAGGACAACACGAAGAGAACACAAAAAATGGATGCATTAAATAAATGAAACCATAATTTACCGTCTTATTTAACTCCATGGAATATTGAAGATTTTAAACTTTAAAGTTACCTCAAAATCCACAAGAAAGAAAATGACAACACAATACATCAGGGTAGGTGGAATACTATAACAACATGGATATTGTTATATTATTCCACCCACCTTAATGCTGAGCCTTTGGGGGTTGCTACACCATAGCCCTTGGAATCCAGGTTGCCTCCAACTTTCATGGTGTCACAGGGCTTGCGCTGCTCGATGTACTCGTTCATCGTCGACTCCAGCAGGAAGGCAAACTTCCCCTTTGACTTCCGCACCCTTGCCACCCCGTCCGCCGTTGTCTTGGTGAACACTGAGGGCTCGGCCGACTTCATGTATGACCACATTTTCTCGTAGACGGCTATTTTTGACCTCTAGGAGAGGAAAAATGAGGGAAATGCAGAGTCATGTTGGCAAGGGCACAAAACTGAGCTCCTCTGGCTTAGCTGGCTTAGAGGTGTAATGAAATCCTATTAACTGATTAGGCTAACAAATAAAAAAATTCAAGGTAGCTCAGAAAGAGTTTCACTGCCCCCCGAACAATGACTAAACTCTAAAATGTTTGGGGAAGGGGAAATATAGATATTTACTCTACTAATTGCCATGTAACTCGCATCTTGGCAGTTGGAACAAGCAATGGTGCCTGCCCACCCTAATACTCAGCTCCTGTTCTGTGCTGGGTTTATCTCCCTGTGTGCTGCTCTGGTTCTGAACCAGAGGGAGGATGGGAAATCCCAGCTCATCCATCATGGCCAACAGATGTAGACGGAGCCTCTCCTCTCCACACAAATCTTCAGCACTATTTTTTTATGCTAACTGCAGCTAGGGAGGACTGACATTTGCTTATTACAAGTTTTCAGCAAGGCAGGAGTTGCTTTTCATAGTGGCGATGACAGGTCTATGACAGAGGAGACCATGACTTTCTGGTAGCTTCTAATAGTGATGCTCATACAAGGGGTATAAATAGTAATTACAAAATGCATTATGAGTCAATAGTCAAACTTCCAAAATTTGGTTTCATACTTACCTAGAAGATAGAAAACACAAATATTAGCAATAAGCCGAACAAATCTCTGGCTAACTGCTTGCCTGTCATCTATACATATTTTTTCCTGCTTTCCTTGCTTTGAGACTGAGCCAAACCTAACAGCTCAGCATACAGCTTCTATAAACCTGGAAATGTTGAGAAATTTGTTACTTCCTCTTCTACCTCTTACCCACCAGTAACATTTAAACCACCTTCAGATCTCAAAACCACCTCCAGACTCTAAAGCATTCGTATCCTGGACTAGCAGCTAAACTTTCCTGCTTAGTCAACAGAAAGCAGTAATGCCAACTGCATTTCTCTAAAGCGTACAAATCCAAAGGATTTATATAAGACTTGTGGTCTAAGCTGAGGGTATCTCGTATTTATGCCTCCTACTCCTTGCCAGTTCCCTGTCCACAGTTTTTCTTGAAAAGTAGGAATGAGGCAGGCAGTAGCTAAATCTAGTTCAAACTTAGCAAACTTGTGGTGCAAGATTGCTAATGTCCACCAGCTTGATAATCTAGACATGTTTCCTACTTATTCAGGACAATTTAATGCACTTTCAGTAATATAATCCTTAACAACCAGCTTCCAAACACTTCACAGGGTGTAAGCCCTGCCTGCACTGTTTCTCAGATTAACACGCTCAGCTGGTGTTGCTACAACGGATGGAGAGGAGCACGGAGGGCAGGATTTTATTTTAATTATCCTTCCTGATGAGCTGAAAAACAACTGAAAATGCAAACCAATTAAAATCAGCTCAATCGACAACAGGAAATCAGAGAGACAACAATACAGCCCAGCTTCAAGAGGAGCTGGCTGGGTGGTGGATGTGAAAAACAAGCAAGGGAGAGAGCATCTCCTGGCTAAGGAGGGGCTGTACACCTTTGTTTGTCCAGTATCAGCAGGAAGAAGAATATAAGGGGGGACTCAGATGGTCCTTACAGAGGTAAAAGAAGTAATTGGAATTTTCCTGACTTCCCCCTGCAACAGCGAACAGTGAATACCCTGAGATGAAGATGGTGGCTCTGAAGGTGAAGGGAGGAGCACAGCAGCTCAGCTTCTGGCAAGGAGTGTGTGCTCACTGTCCTGTGCTGGCCCTGCCCTGCTGCCCCTACCAGCCTCAGCAGGAGGGCTTGGAGAGGGGAGCACCAGGTCCCAGCAACATGGGACTGCAGGTCCTGCCCAAGGAGAGATGTCTCACTGGGGCTCTTCGTTATTCACCTATGGGCTGACAGCCAAAACACACTGCTGCCACTCTGAGCACACTGAGCTGGGTATCCTGCTTTTCCCACAACCCCCTTAATGCATGTGGGTATTTTCACACTTCCTGCCCTGCTGGGAGCTGCCCAGGGCACTGCACACCACCCAGGCACCTGCTGGAGGGGCTATGGGGACCCCAGGGATACCAGAAGTGCCAGGAGGTGGTGGTTGTCACCCTCTCAGCAGCTGCCACCATCCTTGTGCCCTGTGGGTAGCACAGCCCATGTGGCAGCTCTGTGCAACTATGCAAGAATCAGTGCAGGCAACGTGGGCAGAGCACACCACAGCCCAAGGCACTGCCCATGGCCAGCCTGCTCTTCTTGTGCAGTTCCCTCAGGCAGGAAAGTAACATAAACAGCCTGGCCGGCCAGCACACAGACTGCATGAGCAGTGGCATGTCCCAGTTTTAAGGTTCTCTTCCTTACAACCTTCATCTTTTTTTAACATAAATAATACAAATGCACGTGCCCATTTATATTTGCAAACAGGCACCTAAGGGACAGAAGAAAGGTACAAAACCAGCTTTTGCTCTTCCCCTTTCTACATCTCAGCAAGCTATATTTGTGAGATTTCCAATTGTACATGCACTATGTATGCTTTTGCTTGTTTTCCTCTGTGGAGTGTGCCTTTAATTACACAGATAAGCAAGAATTTCTTTTCCTTTTAATCTTCTAACTCACACCTGAATACCTGTCTGTAATAAGTACTTTCATACTCTTTCCAGCTGGCCTCACTACCTGAATGCAATGGCCAGTACATCTGTGCATTGTTAATAATCACAGTTATCTGATGAGTGCCAACAGCATGCTCAGGGCTGCACATGGTCCAAACAAAGCACATTCCCTGCTCCAAGGGCGAAGGGTGAATATCATCATTAATGCTTCAGAAAACCAAATTCCACAACTCAAAACCTGATCTCTTTTCAACTTCAACAAATGCCCTAAGCTTTACTGTTTGCTGCATTCATTTAACTCTTCTGGATGATGCAATTAAAAATCAGTCCCATTTCTATATGATCATTGCCCACCTCTTCTTCCACCAAGTGAGATTTTCATTATATCTTATTATTATCAAATAACCTAAATGAGAATAGCAGTCTGATCTAGTAGAAGTAGACAAAAATACAAGCTAGAAATGAACAGAGCATGTATTGACTGAGAAAGATTAAAAAAAAAATGCATGAGGCATATGCTGATTTTGGAGCACAGAGTTTGGCTGGGAGGTCTGGGTGAGGACCCACGAGTGTCCCGGGAGAGACGATGAGGGATGTGACAGGCTCTGGCCACTGAGTCCTGCTTGGTTAGTGCTACTTCTTGCAGCCATTCATCTAATTCATAATGAGGACAAAGTAATGACTTACAAGGAGGCTTCTTGGAAAAGTGACAGTGCCACCTGAGGAGCCGTGACACTGCACACTGGTTCAGCAGTGCCAAGGGGCATTTTCTGCCCTAGGAACCACATTTTACACCTGCTCAATGCCATGGAAGAACTAGTTGACTAAAGCTGGTCAAAGATCCAATGAGAAGAAACATGGTACTTTGAGTGAATATTTGTATTTTCCCAGTTTTCCAATTGTCTAAACAAAATCCAACCACCCCAAAAGACTTTCATAAAAGGAAATTTTTTTTCTTTTCTAACTATAAAGTTGTAAATCCTGTACTGAAAGAACATTTTCACCCATCTGTCCTCCTCTGCAGACATTCACACAGCCCCTCCCAGCCCCCTCCAGGAGTCTGACACCCATAAGAGGGGCCAGACAGCAGAAGCAACCATAAGGTAAGAACTTACACTCCAAAATAAGGTAAGATCTGACAGATCTGCACTGTTGCTAGAGTTCAGCCTCAGTAAAACATTTTCTCTCTCATTAAAGTGTTACTTTTAAAGAGATACTTCAGAAAAAAACCTTAAAAGCAAAGATTTAGACAATTTCAAAGCCCATAACTGCAGTAACTCCCTATGCTCTACAACTTCTATTTCATTTCTTTGATATTGCTCTCCAGAAGTCTGCCACACACATTTCCTCAGGATTTCAAGGGGATATTATTATCATTTTTTTCTTAAAAGCAACATTTTCAGTGTTTCATCTAGGCCCTGGGACACATTAAAGCATCTTTTCATTATCGCAGCTTTACTGCAGATATAAATAGAGCTGGCCTTTGCTTTATCAATAGTGCTGTTTTTTCTTTTTTCTTTATTTGGGGATGTTTATGCAGAAATATGAACCACAAACACCACAGCCAAGGGTGCAGGCAGCTCTCTTCCATGACAGCAGAGCCAGCAGCTCTTGTCCCAAGGACTCATTTCACTTGGCCTGTTACTAACTGGTACCTAAATACCCGTTGCTTCTGGGTAGCAATGCATTCATTTGAAGAGAAGGTGCCAATTCAAACAGTCCACAATTTAACACTGTCTTTCATTCTAATTTTCCCAGTTCTGATGTGTGGTTGGCTCCAGCAGTGAAATGAGAAATCAAACAAACCCACATTGTGTAATAGCATCCAAAAGTGTGGCTGTCTGGGGTTGGGTGCACAATACAGGCCATGGGAAGGAGGTAAGTTTGCCTCTCAGTTGCAGTTATTTCTTCAATCTATCCAACCACCAAAAAAATCCAGCACTGTGGCTCCAGCTGAGCGAAACCAGATGCCTTGGTTTCACTTTTGCACATTCCAAACCACCTAGAGATATACAGCAAACCTCAGCACATCTTGGACGATTCCCTGACATTGGTTAAATTTAGCTCTAAAATGTCTTTGTGGCTGAAGCCTTCTCCCATTGACCGAATTACCTTCCCCCTCTGCAGACTTCTGTCTCACACTTCTACTAAAAGTGACATTGCACACCTCCCCCACTACTGAGTACCAGGGAAGCTGTTGTATTTGAAGGTAACAGCATTTCTCCTCTGTAGTTGAAGTATGTTACAGGGCTGGTCTTTGCCTATTTTAGAACACTTAGTCCTCCCTGCCACCTTCTCTACAACCTGCAGGTCTTTTTCAAAATGCCTGTCTCATGTTCCCTGTTGGAACATTTTATTAAAATAACCAAAATGGTCCTTAGTTTCTTATGGCAGGGACCACGAAATGATTTCCCAGCAGTCAAGCTCAAATTGTTCTCTTATAGGTGATGATTGCTGATCATCCAGTCATAAGCCAAATTCACCCAAATCAATTTTATTTTTGAAATACATCTATATATTCTCTCTTTTATACTGTTAAAAATTTTAGATTATACTGAAGTTACTTTTTTTATCTCTGCCTTCAAACCTAAAGGAGTGATAAACAAGCTCAAAAAAAAAAAAGAGAGAGAGAAGAGAAAGAAATAAGGTCTCCTCAGTAATCCGGTAGCTGGACTTTGAGGAAGAACAGGAGAAACTTTTGTGCTCGGCAGTATCAGTGTAAAAAACGGAATGGGTGTACTGGAGATGGAGAAGACACAGAAGGAAGCCAGCTGCAGATGCCTGGTCTCAGGGCTGGGTCCAGGCTACATAAACTTTAATATATTTTAGAGTAGGTCAGTGTGCATGGAAATGCAGTAAGTCCAACAGGGAAGTGCAGCAAAATAAAAAAGCCCACAGAGCATCCTGACCATAGCCCACACATAAAGGTAGGCAGAGGCATCTACAAGGACCTAAAGTAGCAGACTTAACACACTCCTCTGCTACACCAGCCCTGTATCTATGTAATAGCTCTTTAACAAGGGAAATTTATAGCCCTTAAGTCAGACAGATGTTGCTGCTACAAAACACAAAGGTCCATACTAAAAACAGTGCAGGTATTTAATCTGAATAATACATGCTGCCCTTAAATGGATGCACACCTCACTGGTATGAACTCGGGCAGTTAAGTATGAACCTTAGCTTCATTATCATCACTCATTGCTTTTCTTCAGTGTGTACAATTAGCTCTTCTATAGCAGCTAATGAATCCAATAGCTTATGAACCATTAAAAAGCAAGTTATTAAAGAGGAATGAAAACCTGCCAGAGATTTGCTTGATACCACCTCTGCTGCCCAGCTTGGGCATCACCGAGATCCATCGGGTTTAGGCAGTTGCTTGCTTGAACTTCCAATAGGGCAAACTGCAATGGAGTGGCAACTGCTGTCTTGGTTGTTGTGGATACAGCACTGATTTGATGACTTTCCACTCCCTACCAAGCCTGAAGTCAAGTCACCTAAAGCATAACTGCCCCTGAGCGGAGCAAAGGACAGTGGAGGGAGCAAAATCCCAGCTCTGGAGAACATGGAGGTTGGCCTAATGATGCTACATTAGTAACAAGAACATGATAAATATTGTTAGTAAAGTCCGTCTGCTTGAGATTTTCAAGCTCTTTACTGAGAAGGTAAAAATAGGTCTCATGAAGGCCAGAGGGCACCATTAGTCCCCTTTCCCTAGTGCGGACATGAAAGCAGAGATGTCATTTACTGAAGGTCATAGGGCAGAGCCTGACAGATCAATGTCACAGCTTTTAGCCACAGATAACTTGTGATGCCAGCAATTTACTTACCTATATAGACAGAAAAATCAATCCCATCATTACATCAACCTCTTGCTTTTATTACATTCTCGGCAGAAGAAAGTAGGTCAGATGCCACGAGCATGCACAGGGCATTTCTCTTCTAGCAAGGCCAAGCCCCAAATCTCCCAAAATCTACCTACAATTTATGAATTTGGGGGTGCCACAGAAAAGCAAGGTTCAAGCATGCACTTACACAAACTAGTCTGTGTGTCTGTAGGAATGCACAAACCTTTGAGACCATATGCATAAATGTAAAAGAAAGGCTGACCTAATGACTAATTTTTGCAGTCAAGTTTGTGATGGAAGACATTGTGATTGTCCAAATTATAACTTATGCTTTAGAGACGGCATTTTCCTTTCCTAGCTGAGGCAAATGAAGCCAAGAGAGTGGAAGGATCAGGCCCACAAACCCCAGGGCTGCAGCATTCCTCTAGGATCCTCTAAGACAACCCCTGCATGGGGTGGAGGGATGAGGAAGTTGATGGAGGTGGTCATGGTGGTCCATGGCAGTGCTGCTCACTCAAACAGCTGGGGAAACAGTCTAAGAAAACCCCTCCAGGCTTCAGCATCACTACTTTTCTACACCTAACATACGCAGTGGCCTGATTACAAAAAAAACTATCCTAAAAAAGTAATACAACATCATAGGAGTGTCTTTTTAGACTTTCTTCTTGTGTATCATATTCCTTCTGAAAGCGTGACCTTTGACAGCAGGCGAGTGATGTACTGTAGCTGCTTTAACAGGCATCTTTTCTGGATCGAGCTCTGCTCACACAAACAGACAAGCAAAGTCACTCCAGCTGCAACCAGACATCACTGACATGTCAGTAATAGTCTGAGCAGCAGAATGCAAATCAAGATTTTAAGACGTCCTTTCCTGGCACAACACTGAACTTCAGACTATACTCATCTCCTTGCTTTACTGCTGCCATCCATTCCTCCTCATTGCAATGCTGATTGGGAAATTAAAATGAAAGTCTTTACCAGAGACAAGCTGCCTTTGTAAATCCTCTGTGACGCATGGACAGGGCAGCATTCGTCCCGAGGAAGCACTTGCAGGGGGGACGATGGGCTATGGGAGCCGGCTGTGCTGGTAAGCATCTCTGTCTCTCTGTCTGTCTGTCTGCCTGGGGAGCAGCAGCAGCACGAACTTGAGCTGGCTGGAGGGAGGGTTACGTCAGCCTTCAGGCTAAGGGGCATCTTTCCAGCAATGACATATTCAGCAGAGTTGTCTTGTCTGGGCAACTGAGCAGCACACCAGCCCTGCTCTGGATTTGGCCCGTAATAAATTAACAGAGAACGGCATTTCCAGCACACGATCTGAACACTGTCAGGTCTAATGAGTTTTCAGCTCCAGACAGAAAAGGCCAATATACAGGCAATGATGGAGAAATCCCAGCAGACTGCAAGAGGGTATGTTTCATATTCAAATCATTAGAGTTTCTAAACCTTCATGTATTTCCTAATTATGCAAAAGTAACAGTAGCAGCGCTGTGAGTAATTTATCAGCACCCATGTATTTTAAATGAATCCCTAATAAGCATGTACTAATGTGACACAGCAGCATTACATAAAGTAGGAGAGACTTGAAAAACCAGGGTCCTCGCTGTCTTGAGCAATGTCATTATCATTATCATAGAGCTGTTCTCCAAAAAGTAGAGCATTCAAACAGCAAGTGATTTTCCCCCCAGGCGCTTTCTGCTTCGCCTCTGTGGTGCAGACACAGTTACAGTGTTAACCCACTAAGCACTGCTGTGCCCAGCTTCCCACATGCCCCAGCCCCTCTGTGCCCAGCTTCCCACAGGCCCCAGCCCCTCTGTGCCAGGCCTCCCAGGGGCTGCAGCCCCGCACACTACCTGGGCCCTGGGACCCAGTTTGCAATTGCTGGACAGTATGAAGACAGAGGTGAGCTGGAAAGCATAAACCACAAACACAAGTAGAGCTGATGCCATCTGTTATTGAAGACGATGCAGACATCTATTCAAATATTTGTTATTAAGTGTTGACTGAAAGCTTTCCTAAATCCTGGCTTGCCTGCTGAAATTAGTAAAATGGTTCTGCCACCTCAATGAAAGCATCATTCAAACGTTTTCCTTCTAAGCAGTGGATGATGGATGAGCTGTTAATTTTAGTTCCCGTAAGAATACATTTTCCTCTCCAATCTATAGGTTTAAAGACATTAGATCACTTCATGGGAAACCATTTCTTTTGTAATTATGTCACATTTGATTTCCTGCTGCCTTCAAAAACTGCCTGTTGGCCATGTGGCAGAGAGGAGATTCAAGAGATTAAAAGAACTCCACAAGCAGACCATATATCATCCATGCAATGAGGAGGCTGTGAACTCTGCACACACACATTCACCTTTTAATATTTGTGCACACTCCCACCAATATCTATCAGGGAAGGGAGAGAGAATATATGGGTGAATAAAATTTTCATACCTTCTGTGTTGAAAAGCAGTTAAACCATAGTACTTTTTCTGATTAATTGCTGCCATGTTGCCTATCAAAGAACTACACAACTCATATTTGAAGCTATCACTTTTCTGTGATGTTCTGTTCTTTAAAGCCCATAAATACAATCATACTTCAGTAATTTTGTCAGGAATTTGTTATGATGACTGTGTTGTTTTGCTCGATGTCAAGAACACAGAAAGCTTCAAACTGCTAATCACAGTTTTATCCAAAGGCAGAAGCAAAGCATTTGTATGAGTGCTGTGCTAGAAACAAGTCCTTCATCTTCACTAGCAAATAAATTTTGAAATTAAAAATCAAAGAGTTTAACTACAGATGAAACCCTTAGTGCTGCATGCACAGAGTTCATGATGGTGTTTTTAATAGGCTCTAATTATGATCTCAATATCGTTTGATTGCACAGAATGCATAAAAATCACACAGCAGCTATGGGTGCAAAACCCAAGGCTTTTCCTTACCTAAACTGCTTGCTAGTGGAATTTATTTCAGTCTCATCTTCACACAACCTTATCATCAGAGGAAAGCAATGAGCTCTTTAACTTATAATGGGGTGTAACACGCTAGTGCTTCTGAATGCATTAGGGTCATAATTTGTGCCTCTCTCCTGATGGATCTGGTCCTGCCTGGCTGCCTGACCACAGCACTTGCCTTGTCTGCCACAGTCTGCCCATATTGAGTACCCTGGAGGCACTTGAATGGGGAGTCCTCTCTGCATGAGCCAGGAGGGACCCACTGATACCACCACAGCCCCACCTCACACAGCCTGACAGAAAGCTCTGCTGAACAGGAGGTGAGGTCTGAGTTACCCCAAGTGCTTTTAGCAGAAGTTACTTCAAAATCCTTTTGAGAGGTTTAAGGAATGTTTTAACTTCCAAGGAATTTGGAGTAAATCTGTTCATTTGTTCTTTCAATGTCTTTTTTGGATAAATTTTAATTTTCTGCCTGGTGTTTTTTCCTTTGCTTTTAAACAAATTGTTTTCTCTATTGACTTTAGTTTTACCAGCAAAAGAACTCAAATTTCTTTAAAAAGAAATACCTCATCAGTCCTCTTGTCATATTTACATGCTTTTTCTGGTAGCTGTTTCTATGTCAAAGCACCTTTCCTCAGCAGGGGCAACCAGAAATGCAAAGCCTCTTTCCACAGCATTTGGTGCTTTTCTATCTGCTCTTGTTGAACTATTCTTACTCAGTGAAACCAAGAAGAGAAAAAAACAGGCAATCTCCTGTGTCATAAAAACTGCAGTTTTACATTATATTTTATGTATATACGAAGTCCATAAAAGCCTCATATCTGAATGTGGTTTGGAAAGAAACAACTTTTTGAGGAAACTGATGAACCAACTGTAAGAGCAGGAACCATCATGCCCAAAGGGTCTTTGGTCTTTCTACTGAAATTCCTAACAGGCCTGGCAATTAATGACATTTCCAGGAGAACAAGATCAGTAACAGACTTCAGGGCAGCAAGTCATTTCACCTGAGGCATGGGAGAGCCACTGGACAGCAGAGTTGTTTGGTTGGGAACCTCATTAAACTACTGCTGAGAAATGTACAAATAAAAATTTCTACACTAAAACAATATTCCTTTGAGACCTTCTTTTCCCTTAGTTTTAGTTAACAGTGATTAACTACACTGGTAATACTGTGATATGAGTTGCCTGCAATTTTCCACAGAAGGGAGAAGGACCTAATGCAAAGATCTTGCTGCACATTACCTTCCTCACTATATCCACCTGTAGAGCCCGATCACATCACATCAATTTCGAGGCCACCTTCTGAAATTTCAGGTTCTCAGTGAAGTGTACCAGCAGGTCAGTCGTGTTTGTCAGTGAATAAACACACCCTTGGCAAATTATTTTGCAGAAGCCTCTTAACACAGACATATGCTATCAATTAAAGCACCATAAATTCACAGGTAATTTATATTTCTAACTGTCTACTAATGTGTTCTACTTCTACTAAAGTTCAAATACAGCCAAGATTACACAAGAATTACTAATTGGTTGTAAAGGTCATGCCTTTTGAATATATGCATATTGGAGGTGAAACCTATTAGACTGTGGTATTATACTTGGGCTCACTGCTGAATTTGGATTAAATGGTGTTATATTGATTTGATAAGCTGCTCAGATATGCTGAAACTTTAATTGAATGTACTAGAAGGTGTTAATTTGAACAGATACACCCTTAAAAGTAGTAGTTTAGGGATTTGAAACTGCTTTTTCGTACAGGCCTCCACCAATGTTCAAGAAAGAGAAAGAGGCATTTTGGCATTGTTAATATGAGACTGTGTGTTAATAAATATCTAAGGAGAGGTTCTTTCTTTTCCTTTTCAATATGGATGAGTGCCCTTTAAAAGCCAAAAGGGAATTGATGTCATCTATTGATTGCCATTTAACTGCCTTTATAAGCTAATTAGTGCAAAATGTAAAATGTTTCTGAGCAGAAACAAGCAACAGCCATGAAAATACAGGAAGGTTCCTTTGATTCTTAGATGTACTGGGAGGACAAATGCCCTTATGCAGAGAGTCACTAACAAGTGAGAAGCATGAGTAGTGTCTGCTGTGAAACTGTTACAACAAACCAGCTCTGGCTGGAATGTGAGAGCAGTGTCATGCCAACAGCAGTCACTATGAATGCCTGAAAACAGCACTGGTGTCTCCAGCTTAACCTACATAGCAGGGATGGGGCCTACCCGGGAGACATTGCGATGTTTAGGGAAACCGCCAAGACTCTGAAATAGGTCACTGGCTGGAGTCTGCCCAGGTCTGAAGTGGCTGAAAGTCATTACCATCTGTTCATCTGAATTGAGGGGCTGGTATAGGTCCAGTTTCAGGTATTCACAGGTATTTACACTGTAAAAAAGACTTTCAAAAATGATCCTATCTGGAAATGGGGTTGGCAGAAGGGAGCCATGGCCCGAAGGCTCTAAAGGAGCTCCTCCCAGCTCATGCAGACAAGATGCTTGGGATCTGAAGCTCACTTGTGTCATTCCTTTATGATGCATCAGGAAGCAATTTTTCCTTTTTTGCTGGCATCTTTCACTGGCCAACAGCAGCCATTAAGATCAATATCTGATTAAAATCTTTGAGAAACAGTTTAGCCTTAGAGCTCTAGGAAGAGATAGTTACCATTTTTGGTGCCTCTACACATGTGCTGACCTCTTGCTCACAGCCAGGTAACTTCCCCATCTCAAGATAAGATTTATCTACTCATGCCACAGCCAGTGTGTAGATAAGCATGGAGTGTAAACAAGGATTGCACTAACTTCCACATGCAGCTTTCCCTCAGTTAAAACTTCCTTTCTCACTGTGCAGATGATCCTGAACCACTCAGCCAACTGCTGCTTAAATTGGGTCAGTGCTGGGGGGGAATGGATGAAGGAGGTCATTCCTCTTACACAGGGCATAAGCCTCACCCCATACCCCGGAGAACTCATGGCTTTTTCTGACTCAGAGCACTATCACTCCCTCTGATGCTCCAGTAGCAGTAAGAGAAGATCTGCCAAGGGATCAAATCCCCCAAAACACAGAGCGGTGCTTTCTGCGCTGCAGTACGTCAGCAACTAAAGAGTCCTCTAGGAGTTATTTCAGGTTTCAGCCAGCATCTTACTAAGTAACTAATAAAGACTGTACAATGAAGTATTTATGTGAACATACACATTTAATCTAAGGCAAAGCTTTTGCCCTTTTCAAATCAACTGAAGAAGACTCTAATTACAACACTTTCATGGCTGCATCATTCTAGTCAAATTAATTACTCTGCAAAAGTTAATACAACTGAAATTATGTTGTGTGCCTTGAGAATGCTGAAAAAAGAGAAGCACCACTTAGGGCCCATTCTTCTTCCCACTTGGCCCATCCAGCTTCACTCCACAATACCAGGGCTCTGCTCTCCTCCATCCCCACCTGACTCCTCTTCGGGTTGATGGAGATGACAGCTCCTGACATATTAGACTCATTTACAGCCCTGCTTTCCCCAGCACTAGGAGAGTCACAGCTTATCTCAAGACTATCAACAGCACAATGTATTCATACATTTACCAGACTGTATCCTTTCACACTAAACACTCATTCCTTTGATCTCTCCATGAGAAGGGATTTCCTTGTGTCAAACTATTAAGGAAATGAAGAAACACTCCTATACAATCCCTCTTTCTGTACTAACAGTAACAAGATATTCAATAGAAGATATTTTTCCCTCTAAGAACAGTATAGTGACTGTAAATAGCACCAATACTTCTAATCAAGTTGTACTACCACTTCCGACAGGTCCACTCAACTCATTTTTGCTATTCAGATAATTCTGCCTTGGGCTGATAATTAATGGAGTAAAAATTTTTATACACTAATGTCACCCTTACAAGGTCAGTGTTTATCTCATAGGATTTTAACACAAACAGAAGCCACTGTAATGTACCACCTACCACAGTTAATTAAGAACTACCGAGTATCTAGTTTAATATA